>PVIC010019496.1:0-30474 GCA_004025085.1 Thryonomys swinderianus
AGTGCTGGGATTACAGGCATGAGCCACCATGCCTGGCAATATGTTAGCTTTTTAATAGATACAAAACATTTCAACATGATGACATCCCAATACATGAAGTATGCATATAATTTTTTTCTTACTCTGTGAAAATGGTAAAAAGTAGTAGACCATGACTTGTGATGTGATAGCTAATTGCTTACTAGAGACACCACCAGATGCTGTTAAACTATGGTCATGGTATATACACTGCAGCAGTATTTACATTACTGTAATTCATATTAGCTTTTTTTGTCATCATGAAGCTCAATGAATTTTCTGTCTAGTCATATTATAAAGGGACTTATGGCTCAGAAACTGTTCTCTAAAAATAGTAGCTCCCAATTGAAAGTGTCGCAATTTAAAAAATGGAGCTAAAATGTGTATTTCATTTTGTCTAATTTACACTTGGACTTTTCCTTCCCTGAAGAGATATTTTCATTCTTTCCATGACTAGTAGATCCTGCTGATGTGTATTTAAATATGACCATGTTTTTTTTTTAATTAAAGATAATTTCTTACCTTAAGTATGTTCTCTAGATCTTGTTCTACTTCATCATGCAGAACTAAACTCCCCTGAGTGGAGTGAATATTTTGACATTCCCATCATTCATTCTTAAATCATGATCTTTATGTTCCTTGCTAATGAGATTACCTCCATATACCAAAGTACAGCTATTATCACTTCATTCTATTAGATTTTTAAAAAATAAGGGTCCTGCTTGAAAAATACTAGAAATCAGCTTGGATAATTTAATCAGAAAAGACATGGACAGGAAACTGGCTTATATCTTCACAGATCAACCTAGAAAAACAGTCTTGAAAAATGTATAGAATTAAAAGGGAGTCAGGAGTTTAGAGGATGTGCTGCATCTTCTCCTGCACTCTGTTCATTATTACTGACATTGTCATCCCTGAACACTGCGCTTATGTCCCTGTCACTGCCACCAGAATAGGACCTCTACTGTCTCTCTCTCTCTCTGTGCTTATGTACCTCACTGACTCATCACTTGAAGGTTTAGAAAGTAAAAAATAAAATTTGAAAAATAGGAAATATTTATAGAGTGAAAATGTAAACTAGAAAATGGAACAAAAATAAGAATACATAAGAATACAAAAATAAGAATACATTTATTGAGGAGCAACACTATGGATTGAAAAGAGAAAAGAATATGGAGTTATACTGTTTTTGGAGCAAGGTAGTTGGAAATTAATCTCTCAGTGTCTGTTTCCTTATCTATGGGATGAGAATTGTAACTTTACCTCATAAAGTTGTAAAGTTTAAACGAGTTAATACATTAGAATATTTACAACAGTCTCTATACATACTAAGCATTTTAACAGAAATCTTTACCATAATTGCCATGAAGAAATTCTATCATAAGGCCATGAAAAGAAACAAGAATAGATGTTTCATGCTCAGATAACTATATAAGAAGATATGAATTTCTCCACGTGAATGTATAATTTCAAGGGAAATCCAGTGACAATTCAAGTTTCTTGTTTGTTTGTTTTAGTTTACTTTTAGAGAAATTCAACAAAATACATTCTAAATAGTATGGGGAAATGAAGCTCTATGATTAGCTAATCAATTTTCAAAATTTTAAAGAAATTATTATTACATATTTGCAACTCATGCAGTTTACAGTCATCTTGGGGAGTGGTTACACATTTTACAGCTAGTTTTTTTAAAGTCCCCTTTCTTTTCCCTCTCCCCTAGATTCCCTTTTCCCCTTTTTTCATACTTAGTGATAATATTTTCTTAGTTCATGTTATGGCATATAGTGTCTACATTAATTGGGGTTATTTGGTGCATGCATGTGGCTTAGCTTTGTTGCTCCCACTTTCTCTTTCCCACTTCAGCCCTCGCTCTTGTTCTCTTGGACCACTTCCCTATTGAAAAAAATCTGTATGTCAGAGGGTTCTGATATTGGAAATGCTGTATGAGTCTGTTGGTAATTTTCTAAAAGAAAATCACAGCTTGAAGGCATAAAATTTTGGAGATAGGCTGTGCCATCTCGGTCAAATGCAATTTCCCAGTTGGAAAGCAGCTCTAGAATTGCTGGTTTGAAATTGAATGAGTGATCCTTGGACATCAAATGGTTCTGTGCTCTGAGCTTCCCATTATGAACCAAGTGACATCTAACCCACTGAAAATAAAATTGGATATGCGACCCAGAATGCTACTCTTAAATAGAAGTGGTACATGCTGACACTGGGCTCCAGCAGGTTCAGAAAGCGCAGACAAATTGTGGAAGGAGGCAAGTTTGATTTCCATGATATTTGTTTTTCCTGTTTTCACATTACTCCTTCAGCATTCTTTTAAGAATCCCCCTTATCAATTAATTAAGGAGGAAAAGCAGAAACCTGATTTATGGATGAATCTGGAGATTGTCAATATTAGTCAGAAGTAGAAAGCTGCTGACTTAGAGCCTGAAAGACACTAGTAAAGTGAGATCATCCCATTAGGTAGAATTGAGGTAAAATATATAGTTCAAAGGAGATATGATTGAGATATGGTTCTACACTGACTGTGAAAGCAATGGTTAAAGGTTGGCCACTTGGTCAAGAATTGGAAATTATGAAAGACTAATAATAACAGTTTCGCTGAATATAGGTTTAGAGAAACCTCTCAAAATGGAATCAATGTAAAGACAAATCTCTGTATAAACACTTAACAGAGAGCCCATGTTATAGAGAAGGTTTCTGATAAACAAGTAGAGATAGATCCTTAGTAGATGTCAGTCAACATTTTTCCACGTTATTCATCGTGATTGCTCAATCTACTCACAGACAGGAAACCATAGGGACCTTTCATCACTAGGGCTCATTGGGGCTCTGCCTGCTGACAGTCCATGGGCTAAAAGCAGAGGCACTCAGCACGCTGCTGACATGGCAGTGTTCCTTGCTGGGAATAGTTGGAGTACTTGCGATTATCTTCAGAGGATAAACTCAAATATTATGTGTGGATGTGTTATTCCTACCCAAAATCCTTCCGGGGGTTAATCGTTGGTAAAGTGTAAGAATTATGTATCAGAAGAGAAAGGATTAGTGTTACTTATGTAATATGAATATCGCCAGAAGTTGTCACAGTGAACCATTAAATGACTTGTTGTAAAAAATTTATGATGGCTGGGCATGGTGGCTCACGCCTGTAATCCCAGCACTCGGGAGGCAGAGGCAGGAGGATTGCTGAGTTCGAGGCTTGCCTGGGCTACATAGTGAGCTCAGAGCCAGCCTGAACTACAAAGCGAGACCCTGTCTCAAAAAAAAATTTATGATGACTTTAGTGTATTACTAATGTTCTTGTGACTTTTTCATGTAATGAATGTGTCGAAATAGGAAAGTTTTGATTAAATATATTGTAGATACTTATTTTTATATCCATTTTTGGAACAAATATTTGAATTTTAGCCAGAAAAATGATTTATAATTACTACAAGTTAAACAGCTAATAAATATTAACATTAATAATAAATCTATATGCTATTATTCTTTTTAACTCATTTTTAATCTTATGGACTACCTTATACATCTATGTATGTTCTATCTCCCTTGATTAAACTTGTATGTAACAGCAAGAAAGATGACAGATCTTCAAATGTAGTTTTGCTTTTTTTAAAAAATTGAATTCTTTATCGGTTCATTTTATATACAGCTCACAATCACACTCAACATTGGGGAATTTGTACCAGTATATGACATGAGTTCATTCCCATTTTTTACCCATATCCCTACCCAGCCCCCCCACCCCCCTGTATACATGTTCTTTCTTTTTCTTTCCAAATAGTTTGGCTCGTTTGAATTTTAAAAATCTTATTTAGAGAAATAGGAAAAGATTCACTTTAACATTTCCAAGTAAAATGTAATCCACAAATACACAGAACAAGCCAGACCAAGTCAGTAAGTTTTATTGATGTATTTTTTCAAAAAATATTTCAGTCTCATCTCAAGACTATCATAAGGTATCCTGGAGAGGGCTATGAAAGTTAAGACCCAGATCATGGGCTTCCTTTCAGACTGGGATTTCGAACGAAAATCCTCTTTAATCACAGAGATACTAGTGGCAGAAGTTAACAGAATACTTATTTTAATTTAAAACCTCAGCCTAACCATCAAAGTTGTCTAAATATTAATCTGATGTTCTGTCATACTTCTTCCCAAAACAGAATTCATTTTAAAATTGCATAAAAATATTCATCTTTTCAGGTAGAGTATGATCACATCTTTAGTTGTGAAATAACTAAATTGGTTAGGTCATAGTTACATAATTTCTTATTTGTTGTTTTTAACAGAAGAGGTAACCCATCATGGGGTAAAGGGTATTAATTTGGGATTGAGTTTAGGTACACAACTATGCCAACTTTGAATCAGGGCTTATTTATTATTTAAAAATAAAAATGAACCAATACATAATTGTACTCAATAGTAGAAATATGAAAGTGCAAATTTTACTGAATATTTATTTAAATATTTATTTATTTTTTGGTACCAGGGATCGAACTCAGGAACTCATTCCTGCAAGGCAGGCATGGTGTCAACTGAGCTAAATTGCTAGCCCTTACTGAGTTTTTAGAAGTATATATTTAATTTTTGGTAACAAAAATATCAGGATTAGGTTGCTGTTAGGGAAATAAAGTGGGAAAATGGTTATACAAAGATGAAAAAATTTAGATTTCTGATCAAATAAACAGACAAGAGTGTATCTATATCATTGTATCATCCCTAGATGAACACAGAAAACATTCACACAGTTCTTATAAACACTGGGGCTATAAAAGTAAAGGGAAAATGATTTTTGGCAGAACCCATCTGGAGTTACTGCCAAGACTAACTGTTCCTGGCATTTAATGGCTGAAGACATTTGATGAACTCAGAGTACAGTCAGGTTATATAGCCCCTAAATTTTAATTTCTGGTTCATTCAAAAAAGCTTGTATATGTGATAAAATATCAAGACCATGAGGTGTTAGATCTAAAATGTTCAATAGAATATGCTCATTGACATCCCTGGAAAGTTTAGTATAATTCTAAAACAACTATTAAAGAAAAAGTTGGCCTGATTTGGGCCAATGCCAAGCTAAGAGAGGTAAAATATTGTGATCTAATGAGAAGACACTGGTGCATAAGAACTAAAGAACAAGGAGAAATTCATGCTACTCACCGGAATTCCCTGTTTCCCTGGTAGCCCGGTATTTCCAGGAGTTCCTGAAATCCCATCAGCTCCATGGTATCCTTGCTTGCCTTTTGGCCCAGGAAGGCCTGGAAGTCCCTTAATAACCAAAAATTACTTGAATTATACAGAGATGCTGAACAGATGTTTAAGTGTTATATTTATTGAGGGAGAGGTAAATTTACACTTCTGTACCTTGCCCCAGGCCAATGTTTTCATTTCCTACATTTTTAATAATTTGTTATTTGATGCAACTAATAGCAGCCTTTAGAATTAACCTTAAAAATGCCAAGATAATCAGTAATCTACTGTAACCATTTGATCCTTAGTGTAGCTCTATGGTATTTCTCATCTTGCCAGCCTATACTTTATCCAGCTGTACTTGTCAGTTTTGGGTGCTTTTATCTGCAGATGACAATCATATATCATCCACAAAACTTTGCATTGTATTATCTGTCCAAAAAAAGCCCTGCAAAAAACAAATCATAGCTCTTTCTGTTGTCCTTTGAGTCAGATAATCACATGACTGAATAAAAGTTTGAATATTTTATTTCTGCTTTTCAGCAACTGTGTTCTATTTGTAGGAATCACCAAACTAAATGTTCTCACAATTTATCTTTATTTTCTCTAGTTTTTTTTTTTCTTCAAACTGTCAAAGATTAATGAAAACAAACAGAGGGATTGGCTGGGGGACACCAGGAGTCTTTGCTAATGAGCCAGTCAATACATGTTCTTTGGTTAGAGAAGGAGACTGAGGCTAACATAAAATTAATCTTTTTGTTTGTTATAATAATTTTTTTAAAAAAACAAATGTTCAAAGACTTTCTATTCTATTTGCTAGGAGGAGAAGCTGAGTCCTTCAATTAAAATCCAGCTGATGTTTTTAAAACCATGCTTGAAGATCCTTGACTTTTCTTAAAATCCTTTTAGTCATGATTTCAAGTTTCCTGTTTTCCAGTGGTTCACCATCAAAGAGAAGCATGTATTCACAGAGAGGGCTTATAACAGAAAATAGCATCTTTTAGTTGAAGGGACTTACATTTAAACCCCAAGTTTGGTTTTGAGTTAGTGGTCATATTTTGTTCTCACTGAGTTCCAGCATTGGTTTAAATTTTTTTCCCCCAAGCCAATCTGATTTATCTAACATGACATAATTGGCTCTAAACTTTTCTGCTTGCAGAAGTTGTCAAATCTATTTAGAAAAACAGGGAAGATGAAAGAGGCCTTTTACTTACAGGAATGCCAGGTTTTCCAGAAAGACCAGAAGCTCCTTTTTTCCCCCTTGGACCCTAAAAATGGGAAGCATACTTGTCAACTGATAGTAACAGAACAGAATGCTGAGATCTAGGTGCTACAGTAAGAACTGCCATTAACTAGTTCTGGATCATTGAGTGTCATTTAACTTCACTAGGAGTCATAGTGCCTTCACCTGAAAATGAGAGGTTTTGATCAGATCTCTTATGAACTTTTTTCTAGTCCCAGATCCAATAATTCACAACTTTAACTCATAGTTCTCAAAGTAAACTACTTATTTAATAGATGTGATCAATCCTAGGCAGTGTCAGTGTCTCCTTACAATTTTTTTTATTTTATAAAGGTCTTACATAATTTATCATATTAACATTAATTTCATTGGTATATTTTAGATATTCATAAATTCATCATAGCAATATTTTTCCATACATATATCTTGATTCTTTTTTTCTCCTAATCCCTTCCCCTCCATTAGACTTCCTTTCCCTCTATATTTACAAAAGCTTTGTTTCCATTTTTTCCCTTCCGTTCTTTTTTCTTTGTCTTTCTTTTCCATCTCCCCTACTTATTCTTCCCACTTGACCATTTTCTTCCTATTTCTCACATTTTGGTCTTTATTTACCATTTTAATTTTTGTGCCAGAGAAACAATGAAAGGTTTAAATACATGTATCAGATCTATTACAAGTGTGGTCTCAAGGTGTATCCATTTACCTAGAAATGGCTCAAGTTTATTCTTTATGGCAGTGTAGTACTTCATTGTATTAAAAAAAAGTTTATGTCTTTATCCATTCATCCACTGATGAGCACTTAGGCTGTTTCCAAGATTTAGCTCTTACAAAGTGTGCTGCTGTAACATGGGTGTGCATATAATGCTGTGGTATGATGCTTTTAAATCTCTCAGAAAGGTACCAAGAAGGGGAATACCTGAGTCAAAAGAACTTCTGGTTTTAGTTTTTCAGAATTTTGCACAATGGTTGCACCAATGTTCGCTCCCACAAACAGTGGCAGAGTTCCTTTTCCTCCATAAGCCAGCACTTGATTTTGTGGATTTGACAACAAGCATTCTTTCTGAAGTGAGATGGACTTTTTCTCCTTTTCAAAGTAGTTAGTTTCAGTAGATATTTATTGAATATCATGTAGTCTGGTATGTGTTAGGAGTCTGAAGACAAAATTCCTGCTTAACAGTCTCTTAATATATAGTAAAAGACATGAATTGAGGGCCTAAAATGTTCTCCTTTGGAAGTGCAAAAAACAAACAGACCCCAAAAACCTTGTAAATCAAGGGAGAAGCATTTATTTCGCAAGGAGCTATTTATTTTTTCAAGTGTGTGATGTTTTAAGTCATAATTGATTTAGCAGCCACTGGATACCAAGATAGTTAGGAACTTTGCCTTTACAAATATTGTTCTGATGATATTCTAAAATTATTTTAAGAAGAAAAATATGGAAAAGAGTGACCCAGTGCACAAATAAAAAGTCATATTGTCATTAGTAGATACATTTCTGAGAAATCACCAGTAGTGTTCATAAAAATGATAATTCTACCTGGGATGTCATAAATATAAAGACAAACTGCCCAAAATTTAACTTATGACATTCAAAGAAAGGAGTGATTTTAGGTATCACACCTTCTGAAAATAGCTTTTTTGAAGACACAGTATATTTAGCTGTAGAAAAAGAGCATTTTCTGTAAGAGATATAATTTCAACAGAAAGAATTTGATAATGAGATAAATGGATCAGTTATTTTATTCAAACTTTGAAAACTATTCTTTTTTTGAGACAGGATTTTGCTTTGTAGTTCAGGCTGGCCCTGAGCTCATTATGTAGCCCAGGCAAGTCTCGAACTCAGAAATCCTCCTGTCTCTGCCTCCTGAGTGCTGGGATTACAGGCGTGAGCCACAACACCTGGCACTGTGGTATGTGGTATTGATTGCTGGTGGGCATGAGTCACCATGCCCTGCATTGTATGCAGGGATCAAACTCAGGACCTTGCACTTGCAAGGCAGGCGCCAGAACCATTGAGCTAAATCTCTGGCCCTTGAAAACTATTCATTTAAAACATTTTCCTTAAAAGTCACTAATTCAGTGGGGCGTGGTGGCTCATGCCTGTAATCCTAGCACTCGGGAGGCAGAGACAGGAGGATTGCCGAGTTTGAGGCTTGCCTGGGCCACATAGTGAGCTCAGGGCCAAACTGAACTACAAAGCAAGACCCTGTACCCCCAAAAAACAAAACAAACAAACAAACAAAAACCCAAAGAAAATCAGTAATTCAAAGACTTCCAGGTTAAGGATATCACATAATGGAAGGGTTGATGATCTGGGTCTAACTGAGGTATATATAATTTCTAAAACATAATAAGTATAGTAAAATATTTTAGAAACAAGTCACATAAGGAAATAAAGACTAAATATTGAAAAAGTTCTGAATTCAGTCATCTTGAATAATACTAATGCTGATAATCCTCAAATATTTTAAACAGAGTGTTCACAGTATTTCTTTTTATGCAAACAGATAGATCTGGCCTAGACTCTTGATTTTCAAAACAGACTTTTCCTTGGCTCATGAATTTCAAAATGGTCCAGTGCAACTCATGGTGGGATTAATAATCTGAGAAAAATTCGTCTTCAGTTTCAAAATCATCCTTTTAAAATTAAAAAACCTGATTTCTAAATATTAAATATCTATTTTCTGTGTAAATAAAAACAAGGTTATTAAGGACAGAAGTAATAAATTTATGCATTCCATAAAGAACAGACTCAGAGGAATTATAATAATATACCAAGAATTTTTTTCTCTGCAAGAGGATATAAAAATATTCAAGTTAAGGAAAGAAAGAGTAGAAGCAGAAAAGATTCTGGAAGCCTCTGAGAAGAGTCCTTTGCTGTATACCTTGCTCTCAAACCATGAGATGAGAGTAATCAATAATACTTCATATCAGGCTGAAGATTTAGCTTAGTAGTTCTAATGCCTTCCCAGCCAGCGCAAGGTCCCTAGTTTGATCCCCTGTAACCACATAGAACAATACTTGGCATGGTGGCTCACTCTCACTGGCAATCAGTACCACATACCACAAATGCTGGGTTTGGTGGCTCAAGCCTGTAAACCCAGCACTTGCGAGGCAGAGGCAGGAGGATTGCTGAGTTTGTGTACTGAATGTCAGCAACAGAGCAGAACTTTCTGAGTGATATATTTAGAACAGTCGAATGTCTCAGTTCTCCAAGTATCAAAGATAATGTGAAGAGCAACAAAATGCTATTTTCCATATTGCCAAATAAATATAGAAGAATACAACTCCCAGATCTCTGTCTTGTTCTAAAGTCAGATGAGAAAATCACTATGCATGCAAGAATGGGTCAAAGAACTTCCACCAACTAGGCCAAAATAGATGCCAGTATCATGGGATGATGGTTATTGAGGACCAAAGAGATGATATGCATTTTGGTGAATGTTAGTGTAAATGGAATGCAACTGAAGACTAAAGGTACCTCATATTCTTCCTCCCCACTATTGCAACTCTGACTGTTACTGCAAACTTGTAAAGAAAGTAGATGGGGAAAATCTTCAATACAATGTAGTATGTTTGGGTAGAAGGAGCTAAAGACTGTCAATTGGTTAGATTTCCAATTATTGGGTTTCTACCATCAGGCCAGATGGACACTGAGGGCAGATGTTGAATTCCATTGTAAAGAACACAGAGTTGATAGTATGCAGTATAGAAGAGGATTCTCACCAGGATCCAACCATGCTGGAACTGTGATCTTGTCCTGAACTGTGAGAAATATATTTCTGTGGCTTATAAGCCACCTTGTCTATAGTACTTTGTTATAGCACTCTGAACTAACTAAAACCATGCCTTTAAAAAAATTAGATATTTTTAAAAATCACAACGTTTTAATTACTGGATAGTTTTATAACTAAACTAAGAGGTACCTATTAATAAACACTAACTTACACAGAGGTGGCCTTTCAGTAGGAAATTACCGATTGGGGTGAAGGTAAAATATGTTGTCATATAAGATGTTAGTAAATGATTAATTGAATTGGTACACTAAGCAGGAAAAAAAAAATCATTCTTAAGCCAATTCTCTAAATACAAATGTAAGAAAGTAAATGTAGTCTATGTTACTTTCACTCTAACTTATATTATTTTATTTAAAAACAAGTACCTCATAGATCAATGAATAGACTTTCTGTTTTCATAATAGGAAAGGAAAATGAATTTTATATGTTGTATTTATAGTGCATGTAAAATTGTGCTTTCTTTTTGCCTGATTAACATGGAAAACATATATAGAGTGGCTCATTTGAAATAAACTCCATTTTAAAAAGCTTCCATTCATCAGGAATGTATTATTGGTTTACAGACAACAAGAGAAGGTAAGCAAATACTTTTGATAAGGGATATTTTAAAAATATACATGTTAGTCCAAAATTTTATTTTTGTTTATTTTCAAGTTTTTGTTTAAATGAGGCATAAAGCTAGTTGTAGCTTACTATGAGAAAACAGCTTTCTAAAGTGAATAGATTTAGAGAGGTACACAAGATTTATTTTCCCTTTTTCTCTTTCCTTTTTTAACCAAGAAACAGCAATTCCCAAAGACCTGAAATTTTGTTTTTGAGAGAAGATAATGTTTTGTCTTGAGTCTTACCAGTCTTTGGAAGCCTCTATAGGACAGAAGTTCATTTACATTTGCATTTGGAATATTAAAAATTTAGTGATTATGACTTGCTATCATGGTTTCATTCATTGGTCAGGTCAAAGTAATCGTGTTTTACTTAATTTATAAAATATTTTTGAAGTAATAGCTTCTGTATAATAATGGCACCCCTACTGTAAAATCCCATTACTCCTGTGGCAATAGTTCTGAGTGAATCCTTCATGACCACACTGTAGCAAGTATTAATGAATATTTTTCTTTATTACATTCTACAATAACAATATTTTCTGATACTTCTGTTCGAAACCAAAAGAAGAGTACTAATTCTAGACAAGACTAGGCACTTTTTCATAAAACCAGGGAACCCTAGTAAATCCCTAGTAAAATGATAATCTGTATAATAGAGAACACATATCAAACAATTAGCGGTCAACAATGATTCTGTTCTAGAATGATGAATGATTATTTAAATTGCAATAAACAGTGATTCTCTTGTGCCTCAGTTTTCTTAACCAAATGGTCAGTTCCACATTGTGTTAAACAATTTCAACTTACTTCAGATCCTTTCTCTCCTTTTAGGCCTTTTTCACCTTGATCACCTGGTTCTCCCTTTAATAGGAGTCAAAACAGAAATCACATGTAAAGTAGAGACAAAATAAGTTAGATTAATGTTAACATTTTAAAGTGTCAGAATGATAGATAATGCTTTCCAAACATACTGGGGGCCCTTGCTGTCCAGTAGCTCCTCTTAGTCCTGGTACACCCACATGACCCTAGGAGTAGAAGAGATTATTACAATAAATAGAGACTTGTAATTTAGGCAGTACTGTACTATCACTTAAGTTTGTAACAAAGTGTTGCCAAACTCAATTTAAGTATGATAGATACTATGATTCTTCATAGAAATGCAGTAGAACATAACAGCCATTAAATATTATGATGAACGTGAAATATCATGCTGAACAAGTATATAGTTTTGTTTTTGTGTCTTATGAGAATCAGTATAGTAGGCTGAATGGTAGCCTCCCAAAAGATCTCTATGCATTCATTGTTAGAGCCTGTGAATGTGACTATTTAGAAAAAGAGTCTTGGTAAATGTCATTAAATTAAAGATCTCAAGATAACGATTGTCCTGATTTCTCCATGTGGGCCCTAAATCCGCTAACCAGTGTCCTTGTAATAGATACACTCAGGAAAGAAGACTTAACAGGAGAGGGCCAGGCAAAGCCAGAGGCAGAGATTGGAGTGACAGAGCCACAGTAATGCTGACAACCACCAGAAGCTAGAAGAAGCAAGGAAGGGGTCTTCCCAAGCTCTTTAGAAGGAGAGTAGTCCTACTCACATTTTGAGTTCCACTTCCAGGTCTTTAGAATGGAGAGATTTTTTTTTTTTTAGAATGGAAAGATTTTTATTGTGCTAAGCCACCTATTTTATGATAATTTTTTATAGTAACAGCAGGAAAGTGATATGGTCATTTTTTAATATCCTTGGGGGACTGGATCTTGGACTCAATATCCAAGGTTGCTTATGTAAAATGTAGTATTTACATATCACCCATGCACATTCTCCAAGCTACTTTAAATCATCTAAAGAGTACTTGTAATTCGCATATAATGAAAAAGCTATGCAAACAATTGCTGTACTGTATTATTTAGGGATTAATGCCAGGGGAAAATGTTTGTACATGTTCAGTATAGGTGTAATTCTTTTTTTTTTTTTTTTTGAGACAGGGTCTCGCTTTGTACTTCAGGCTGGCTCTGAGCTCACTATGTAGCCCAGGCAAGCCTCGAACTCAGCAATCCTCCTGCCTCTGCCTCCCGAGTGCTGGGATTACAGGCTTGAGCCACCACGCCCGGCACTGTGGTATGTGGTATTGATTGTTGGTGGGTGTGAGTCTCCACGCCCAGCATTGTATGTGGTTACCGGGGATTGAACTCAGGACCTTGCGCTTGCGAGGCAGGCGCCGGAACCACTGAGCTAACCCTCCGACCCTAGGTGTAATTCTTTTAGGAATATTTTTGGCTTATGGCTAATTGAAAGAGGAATTGGAAAGCCAAAGGAATAGAGACCTAAGAATCTCTTTTTTCAATCTATTCTCCTTGTAGAAGTCCATTTTGGTCTCCATTTAATATATATATTTTTGCATTATTCAGTAAACTTTATTGGTACACTATATACACAGCTCACAATCACACAAAACATTGGGGAATTTGTACCAATATGTGACACAGGTCAATTCTCATTTTTACCCACATCCCTGCCCACCCACCCCCTATATACATACTCTTTTATTTTTTTCCAAATCATATTTATTCCTTCCCCTTATTATATTCCCACACCAAATTCCTTTTGGATATTTCCCATTCTACAAAAACTATCCTACATTCTAAAGCTCCTTTACCTCTACAGGTTCCATTTAATATTGAGAGCAGTTACTATATGTAATATCAAGAAATATCAAGTAACTGACATTCACCAATCTATAATTACTGTAGTTTTCCTCACAAAGAATGCTGAGATACTACATTTCTATTTTCAAGTGTGTAAATTGAAACTAATAACTCAGAAGAATGTCAGGTGAAATTTATGGTGAAGAATTTCACATAAAGTCTCTCTCTCTCTCAAGTTTTTTGATACACGGTCTCTCTTTGTAGTTCAGGCTGGCCTTGAACTCACTATGGAGTCCACGCTGGCCTTGAACTCACAACAATCTTCCTGCCTCTGCTTCCCAAGTGCTGGGATCACAGGTGTGAGCCACAACACCCAGCACTGTGGTATGTTGTACTGGGGATGGAATTTGGACTTTGTACTTGCAAGGCAGGCGCTAGAATCACTAGGCTAAATCCCCAGGCCACACTTGAAGTCTCTTTTATTCCCTTCCCTATTGTCCTTTTCATCAAGATTTTTTTTTCTTCTTCCTTTCTCTATGTTACAGAAATAATAAAATAAAGTATGCCATAAAATAGAGTTAGCAGGATCATATTTTTCAGTGCTAGGAAAAGAAGGGATTGCATGTGTGGGCTAACAGTGTTCTTTCAGAAAGGTGAATGGAAGCCCTCTTTGTTTACATCTGTGAGGCAATTATAGTTTGAAGTTTCAATTTCCTGTTAAAGTAAATGAATCCTGTCTAAGGAAGTGAACAGTAGCAAGATAGAAATGCTACTTTGGGAAGACTTCTATATGCCACATGGTCACACTAAGTAGAAAACTGTTACTACAGGACCTTGTTTTGTTTAGGAGCAAAACAGGAGCACAGTCAGCAAAGAAACAGCATCAGGGAAATCAAAAGGAGGTGTGGTTCAAATAAATTTGAATCCTTATGGGTCATTTATCACACAGATTTCTGGAAAAAAGGAGCTGGTGAAAAGCTTGAGTTACAAAGTGCAGTAAAAGTGAGCATATGAGCTAACTATAAAACTCAGAATTATCTGTGGCCAGTTGAGGCTTTGCCATCATCACTGTGTGTCCAGAGGACTTTTCAGAATTGTGGTAGAATAATCAGTGCCTCACTTGGCTTTGTGAAGTTTAAACACAAATCTCATGAAAGGCAAACTGACATCATAGGAATTTCATTATAATTACTCAAATTTATCCCATGAAAAATTGGCAATGGCCATTCTTATATGATAGTTAAAATTAAGTGTGCTATAGTAAATGTTATTATAAAATAATTTCAAAGAGGTTATGGGAAATGGTAGATTTTAACTGATGGTACTGGTGGTGGGTTAGGTTGGATGGCCAAGGGAAACTTGGAAAGGATTTTATAAAGGAAGTGATGATAAACTCAATCTTAAAAGATGAGTGCTCCAGCCAGGAAAGCAAGGGTATTCTGGCAAAGAGACAGACAGCATGGGGAATAAATAAATTTCATGTGACAGAACAGGTTAAGTGGCGAGCGGATTTGAGAGAGCTATGACTGGAACAGAGAGTCTAGAAAAAGTAAAGGCTGGAGAAAATCTGTGTCATAAAGACAGTTATGTATCTATTGGTTTGACCATTTAATCAGGCTAGTTTAAATCTCCCTTTCAGAAATAACCACAGAAAATTACACCTTGAGAACAGGATGTATTGGATCAATTAACCTATCATTCATTTTATTAAACATCTGTCATAAATAGGGCTCAGAATTATAGGACTACAGAAGACATACTGTTAGAGTAGGTCAGGGGAAAGTGGAGTTTGAACCAAATTATGAAGGACAGATAAGATTTATATAAGTAAAGAGTATATACTGTTGGGACCAGGCAGAGAATGTTGTGAGCAAAGAGATAAAAGACAGGAACATAGAAGATGAACATTTTGTTTCATAATAAACATTGCAAACAATAAGGGAAAAGATATAAGGCTAGACTAGAACATTCTTAACATCAAAGTGATATTAAAGTTACACTGAATAAGTTTTATACATCTTCTAATATAATTGTCTAGTGAAGTTGTTTTTATAAAAATCTCTCTAAGAAATGGAAGAAGTTAAGAACTGATTTAATCTTGGGAAGTGTAAAGATGGTATTTATCCATCCACTTGAAACTGTATTTTTTTTTTTTTGAGACAGGGTCTAGCTTTGTAGTTCAGGCTGTCCCTGAGCTCACTATGTAGCCCAGGCAAGCCTTGAACTCAGCAATCCTCCTGTCTCTGCCTCCCTAGTGCTGGGATTACAGGTGTGAGCCACCACGCCCGGTTTGAAACTGTATTTTAACTCACATATACTTGAACTTCATGTTCTAGAAATTGTGAATATACAAATGGAAAAGAGAGACAAGATTCTGACTCTCAAAGATCTTACATTTTGGTGGATGAAGGTAATAAGCAAAGAAACAAATTAAGAAAAAGTAATAAGATGATATGATACTGTGTTGTAAAGAAAATTAGGTAATGTTATAGAAAGTGGTGGTTATAGATCGATTTAGAATATGCCATTTCAAGTCTCCTGGATGGTAACATTTCAGCTAAGATCCTAATGATTAGAAAACAGCAAGAGTAGACAGAAATAAAGGTGATTCTAGGAGCAGAGAGTAGAAAGGGCCAGTTTGCTTCTCGGATTAAAAAATCAAAACATTACTACTTATCTCAATGATGTTTATTTTCATTTGAAACTGAGAAGAACCACAGAGAACCCTACTTAATGTGGAAGCAAGGTGTAAACTTTCATAAACTACCTTGTATCCCTCTGCTCCAGGTTCTCCTCTCTCTCCTTGTTCCCCTCTTGGGCCCTACAGAAAGCACATGCAAAAACAACCAATTTTATTGATCATAAATGTACATGATACAATTACTATGGTTTATTATTTTCCTCTTAACATAAAAAACTAATGCATTCACTTAATTCCACTAAATAATTCTAAATCTTGAATTTCCATGACACTAAGAATATTAAAACTGTACAAATTATGGAATCACATAAAGAGAAACTCATAATAATTCTACTAGGAAAGATTTTGTAAAAATGACACACAATTAAGGTATGAATTTTAAATGAATAATATGGAGTATGGTATAAATGATAACAAAATAACATATCTAATGTTAAAATGAGTGAACAAGATTGAAGTAGGATTATTTAATTATATTAATTATATAAAATTATATTTTAATCTTTACAAAATATTTAACAGTTAATTACATTTTACCTTCTTTATAAAAATTCTATAGTTACTCCTTAATCTGTGAAATTTTTAATTCTCAAGGAACAAATTAATCTAACAAAAATTGAACTTACAAACATTAATCCTTAAGGCAGAAACTAACCTAACAGACTCAATCTTACTCACTTTAAAAATATTTCTGAGGTAAAATTCTTCATATGATTCAAATTACCTATGTAAAGTACACTTAAAACATAAGTTATCATAAAATAGAACCTGTAGTGTGAAGAGAAAAATGTAAAGAAACTGGTAAAACCACAGAATTTATTATGAAGTACTGATGAATTTTAACGTATCCCTATGAAGATAAAGTTAATAGAAATAATGTAAAGACAATAATCTCTGGCTGTGCTCTAATTTTTGAGGATATTTTTGGTCTGACTTTTTTTTTTTTAATTTTGCACGACCAGGGATTGAACTTGGGCCCTTGTACTTGCAAGGTAGGTGCGGTACCACTTGAGTTACATCCCCAGCCCTTCGACATTTTGGTTTGAGTTTCATGCCTGTCTCATGTCTCCTGGATAAAACTACCATATTTATTATGTTAGCTTTTTAATACATAGCTATTTATTATACTTTATCTGACAAGTCTTTGATCCTGGCATACTTACATCATGGAAATCATAAGAAGTACTATAGTGGCATTTACCAATTTTTAAAAATTTCTGTTTTATTCCTGTATAATTCCCTCTCTTGGTGATTTAGACAGACTAAAGTATATTTGATAAAGAAACATGTGCTAGTATAAAGAAGTTTTCCTGTACACAAGGTGTTTTATTTAATCAGAAAAAGTAAAATCTTTCCTATTTCCAAAGCAAAGTATAACTATCTTCAAAGAGCCAGATCAAAATATCAGAACCAGCTACATGTTGTTACCCTGTTTTAGGATTATGTTCACGTGAAATGATACTTCGTGAAAGTTAAAAAATATTACATTATATATATTTCTATGGGTTATGCATCTTTATTTTACCCACTTAATTTATGTCTTTTAGACAAAGATTTAGTCAAACATGGTGTAGAAATAGTGACTTAGACAATTAGAGCTGCAATGGCAACTTTTCGAAAGCTGTGATTACAGTGTTCCTTAAAGTGCTTAACTAGAAGACTAGACCCATGATCTTATAGACTGCTGATTTTAACAACCGGTTTTAAGAGTTTCATAATTGGGCCGGAGATTTAGCTCAGTGGTTCTGGCGCCTACCTCGCAAGCACAAGGTCCTGAGTTCGATCCCGGTAACTACATACAATGCTGGGCGTGGTGACTCACGCCCACCAGCCATCAACACCACATACCACAGTGCCGAGTGTGGTGGCTCACGCCTGTAATCCCAGCATTTGGGAGGCAGAGGCAGGAGGATTGCTGAGTTCAAGACTTGCCTGGGCTACATAGTGAGCTCAGAGCCAGCCTGAACTACAAAGTGAGACCCTGTCTCAGAAAAAAAAAAAAAAAAGAATTTCATAATCACTGGGAAACTGTGTGTACACTATTATGAACAGCATACAGATTACATGTCTGATGCTTTAGAAATTGATTTTAATTTGACAATTAAATATTTGCTCTTAAAAGGTCAAAGTTTTATGCTATCTCTGTAAAAAGTTGTGTGGTTTGTACACAGTTAAATTTTAGAAGTTTCTTCCTAAAACTCATACAGTAGACTAAGGATGATGACCTGTATATTTTTCTTATCTAAGACTTCAGGATCATTACATGTTATCACAGCAAATACTGCTCCCCTATAAAGCCATATTACAAAATTAACAAAGTAAAGCTCCTTGAAGATATAAGACTGATATTATGAATCTGTTATTATATTTTATCTTGATGTGTTAAAGTAATTTTAAAAAAACCTACTGGATCACCTCGAGGCCCTGGTGGTGCTAGGACTGTGCTGTCTTCTCCTGGATAACCCTAAAATGAAAGTAATTTATTAAATAAACCAAATTTTAAAAATCACATAAAAATACACAGCCTTTTATTATCTCATATTTTAGGAAATATATAATTTACCTTTATCTTTTTAAGTGGAAATTTTTTTACCTAAAGAGCTAAAAATGTATTTTATACATAGTCATAGTCTGTACAGGTAAGTGGTTCTTTTAGGAAATGTCAGTCTGTTTTAATTACATAAAAATTTTTAAAAGTTTTCTAAGTGCCAGTTTTTAATAATACTGTAAATCAAGAGTACTACTGTGGTAATAAAAATACTACTTTTTAGAGTTTGGTATTTGTGTATTTTTGTGATATTTTTATTCCTTAGAAATATTTCCACGCATTCTTTCAGAAAAAAATCATAAATTCAGTGTTTAACTATATAAATAAAATGTCAGTGCATACCTTTTCTCCTTTAGGTCCTGGGAACCCAGAGAGTCCTGGTTGACCTTGTTGGCCCTATAAAATACAAAGTAGATGGTTTCTATTTAACGGGTACATGGTTCATCAAACCCCTCAAGCTCATAGTATTAGGTACTGTGCTATTCTGAAAGGAAAAATAAGGGGATGAGATTTATAGAAGGTGGGATAAAAATACAGTGGATATTTATAGTTTTAAAATATGTATTATAATAAAAGACACATTCCCATCAATCCCCCTCACCATACCCCTGGTGTAAAAAACACTTATCCACTCATTTCTGTGACTTGGTAAAGCAGTTCTGGAAGGTCTCTTTTGTGGTTTTAGTTGTGCCATCATGATTGACTTGATATCCTGAGTCAATCAAAACTCTTTACTTTTCTTGGTCATTTTGACTTTAGGGTAGAGCTGGAAGTGGCCAAATATGGTAAAGAAGGTGGAGGAGGACAGGCTTCCCTTAGTAGAAGTCTGGGTCTTCCCCACAGACTTCCCTTTCTGTTAGATGCCCTTAGTATTGGGATTCACTGTCTTTTTGAGCCGATCTCAAAAGGCAGTCATGAAGTTTTATCAGGAAGATAAATGAAACTTCAATTGCATAGTTGGAATATTATTTTAAATATAAATGTTATATGTGTGTATGTATGTGTACAAATATACTTTAAAATTAGAAATGTTTACTGTATATCCTGGAATTCCTGGTTCTCCATCAGGTCCCATCAATCCTAAAGGACCCTAAAAAGTAAACCAAATGTTAATGAGAAGAAAACAAAATTGGTTACATCATTAAATATATGTCTGTTATTTAAATTTTATCTTTAGATCTTCATGGTTAGCAATACTACCTAGTTTTAAATGAGAAAAAATAATATCCCAACTTTCATTTCTATTTTCTTCTGAATCATAGAAGTTCTCCCAAAATGTCTGTAGTTTACTTCTACTATAAACATATGTAATCCTATTAAAACAAATACTTTCAGTTGTCAGGATATAACTGGTCACTAGAAAATTCTTGGAAATTTAATTATATCTGCCACAGTTTCTAGCAGAAATATGTCACAGAATATTGACAAGTCAAGTCTGAGAGGTTTGGATATTAGCACATGTGGGATCTAGGAGAAATGCATACTTACTCAGGATTCCAGATTACTGTGATAAGTATGATTTATTTCTGGTCAAAGTTGTTGAAATAGAAATAATGATAATTTATGTGTGATGATCAGCTTATAATTTCTTATTATCAGTGTTTTACAGATAAGGAAACCATGTAAATTCAGAACTAGTTAGGAAACTCCCTAACTATTGAAAAGATGAAATAAGTTTTAAATAACAAAAATAATGATTGGAGGGCCTGAGATTTAGCTCAGTGGTTCTGGTGCCTGCCTCGCAAGCACAAGGCCCTGAGTTCCATGCCAGTAACCACATACAATGCTGGGCGTGGTGACTCACACCCACCAGCAATCAATACCACATACCACAGTGCTGGGCATGGTGGCTCATGCCTGTAATCCCAGCACTCAGGAGGCAGAGGCAGGAGGATTGCTGAGTTTGAGGCTTGCCTAGACTACAGAGTGAGCTCAGGGCCAGCCTGAAATACAAAGCGAGACCCTGTCTCAAAAAAAAAAAAAAATTGCAGAAGTTTTACATTTTTAGATTGCTCTAGAAAAATGTTTCCACATTGATCCTATTTGAGTTTCAGACAAGTAGGACATAAGGAAATGAAGGCATGGAGTAGGATCATGACTTGCCTAAGATCACACTAATCAGGTACTAGAACAAGGACTTGTGGTCCTACATATGTATTTCCTATTTGATTGCACCACTGCTTTCCGGTTCTAAAGTAATGGATAATTATTGTCCATTAATTAGTAAATTTAGGCTAATTTGGTTAAGTTCAGGCTTCAGTATGAAAAAAGCACTTTATAAAATCAATTTTTAAAAAATTAACAAGAAATTCACCGATTACTGAGATGAGTACCATAGACTGAAGTTTATTCAATTCATGCTACCAACTGAAAGTAACATAAGTTGCTGAAGTGCTCTAAGAAGCCAGTGTATATTGATCATGATGGCTGAATAACATATGCTTCTTTCATTAATATTTTTAAGAGAAAAAGAGAAGCTGTGTTTTTTATTTGTAATAACAATATCGCATTATCAGTGGACCAAAATTTTGTGATTAAAGATAGAAAACAGCTGAAAATATGTAAAACAGAAAACTGTTATGTATTTACAATGTTCTCAAACAAAATCATATAGGTCACGTTTTCCAAGGATAATACAACATAAATATATGTAGGCTATAAATGCTAAAATTATCCATCTTAAAAATGGAAAAAAACCTTTTTTTGAAAAAAAATAAAATAACTTTCTAATCAGAAAATAAAACATGGAATTTCAAGTAGTTATAAAGGAATTAGTAAAAACAGTATCATAAAAATATAAGAGGATGACCAAAGTAGCATTCAGAATAAAGGAAGTAGCTTAATATATACTTATTAAATAAATTAATAAACTAAAATAATTGAGCTAAATATTTAATTCAAGAAGATATCAAAAGAACCATAATACAAGCCCAAAGAAAAGAGAATAAAAATATTAAAGCACAAGTTAATAAAACCAGAAAAAATTGAGTAAAGAAACAGATTTTTTGAACTCATAAAATAGTCACACTTTCCAAAAATTTCATTAAGAAAGATTAGAGACAATGAAATATAATCGAGGAAGAGAACCAAGGACATCACTTCAGTATTTACAATATTTTTTACATATTTTGCAGCGCTAAGAAATGAACTGAAGCCCTTATATGTGGGAAGCCAGTGCTCTACTATTGAGCTATCCCCAACTCTAAAAAATTGTTGTTAATGATAAGGAAATAGTCAATACAATTTTATCTGTTAAACTTGTAGATTTACATAGATACCTTTGAAAAAACTACTTTTAAAATGTATTAAAAAATTGAAAAGATAGGGCCGGAGGGTTAGCTCAGTGGTTCCAGCGCCTGCCTCGCAAGCGCAAGGTCCTGAGTTCGATCCCCGGTAACCACATACAATGCTGGGCGTGGTGACTCACGCCCACCAGCAATCAATACCACATATCACAGTGCTGGGTATGGTGGCTCACACCTGTAATCCCAGCACTTGGGAGGCAGAGACAGGAGGATTGCTGAGTTCAAGGCTTGCCTGGGCTACATAGTGAGCTCAGGGCCAGCCTGAACTACAAAGCAAGACCCTGTCTCAAAGAACAACAACAACAACAACAACAACAAACAAACAAACAAACAAAAATTGAAAAGATCTAATAATAAAAAAGTAAAAAATTTAATAACAATAAAACAACATTAAACTCAGATTTTTTAAGGACAAATTTTATCAAAACTCTTTTTAATTTTAATGTCTTTGTAGTTCTAGGGTCAAATCCAAGGTCTTGTATATTTGCCTAACATATACAAGAACTTACCACCTTAGACCTCAACATCTGAATAAGAGATAGTATATATGTTCCAAATTATAGAACACAGGAAAATGTGGAAAATTTACTAATTTATTTTGTAAGATGTGTTCACCTCTAATACCCAAAGCTAATTAAGGATACTACATACTAAGCTTAAAAAAACACAAAAAAACTGGAGGCCTATTTGACTTGTGCACATATACACAAAACTCCTAAACAAAGCAGATGTAATGAACTAAAAATTCATAATGAAATATTAGACAACTGAATACAGCAACAACATCAAGAAATAATGCAAACATGTCTAAATAAGATTTGTCCTAGGAATTTGTGACTGATTAAACTTTTGGAAATCTATTAATGCATTTCCTTATATGAACAAAGGAGACAGTGTGGCATTATCTAAACAAATGTAAAAGCATTTAATAAAATTCAGCATCTTATCAAAACTCTCATTTAAGAGTAAAAAAATTTCTTTGAAGTAATGAGTACATTCAAAAAGTCAACTGCAAACAATACTTGCCAATAAGTATTGGAAGTATTTTCTCTAAAGTCAGGCACAGGACAAAGTTTTAATTATTAGGACTTAACTCACGTATCCTAGAAGTCCTAATCAATGTAAGAAACCAGGAAAATAAATAACGAAGAAAAATCCCCATAAGAATTACCTGATTATAGGCAGTGTAAGATCAGAACATTATACAATACTAGTAAGATGGTGTAATGGAAAAAAGGGTTTATTAACAATGAGAATAAAATTCATTTGAAAAGCTAATATAAATATAACAACATAAAAATTTAAGTATAGAGACAGAGAACTTTTCTTGGAGGATACAGTGTATTAGAAGATAAAGTAAGTGGAAAGACTTAAAATGTCTCTCTGTGAAATGATTCAATACTAGAGGAAACTGTTGATCTGACTTTAAAGTTCTCACAAGAGAGGAAATCATAGTGACACCAAGCTTCCTTGAAAAATGAATTATGGAGTATTTACTCTTAACAGGTCTCAAAAATATTGCAACTATATAAGAAATATGAAGTGCTATGAGTCAAGTGTGGTATCCTATGACTATCCCATTTAGTCAGGAGGTTGAAGCAGAAGGATCCCAGGCTGGACTTGATACTTAGCGAGACTCTGTCTTAAAGTAAGGGGAGGACAAACCTCAAAACAAACAAGACAACAATAAACAGGTTGGAGATATAGCTTGATAGTAGGGAGTCTGCCAGCATGTGCAGGGTTCTTGGTTCAATACCCAGAAATGCCAATCAACCAATTAATCAATAAATAAAATTTAAAAAGGAGCAAAACATAAAACAAACAGCCCTACCCTGAATCCCTCCAATAAACGGAAAAAAGACTGGTATGGATGGATTGGCATATTAATAGATGAAAATTTGTCTTCTAAAACTAATTTTTTTTTTGAGACAGGGTCTCGCTTTGTAGTTCAGGCTGGCTCTGAGATCACTATGTAGCCCAGGCAAGCCTCGAACTCAGCAATCCTCCTGCCTCTGCCTCCCGAGTGCTGGGATTACAGGCGTGAGCCACCATGCCCGGCCTAAAACTTATTTTTTTATCTGAATAAATAAACTCCACGAGCCCTAAAGAGTTAAAATAAATCTGTAAAAGAAGTAGAATTAGAATATGGGGGATATTATTATATACTTTATGTGGGGATGGCATTTGTAAATGAAGAAATAGAACACAAACTGTAAATAAAAAGACTGGTAAGTTTAATTATATCAAAATTGAAATGTTCTGCATGGAAAGTTACATAAAGAAAACTAAGTGATAACAGAAAGGGAAATATATTTGATGGTTATAAATTAATAAGGAAAAATCAACAACCTAATTAAAAACATAAAGTATAAATAAGTAGGCAACGTCTATAGGAAAAAGTAAATTACTTTGTTGTAGACAGAGAAATGTAAATCCAAAGAAAAATCACATAGGTCTTCTCATCAGATTGGCAGTGACCAAATGGATTAGTATGAAATGTAGGTGGCAGGAATGTCAATCTGGAGAAACCACTTTGGAAGCAGTTTGGGAACAAGTGTCAAAATTTAAAATGTAAATACTTTTATAGTTAAAAATTCATAGTTGACCAATTTGAAAGCAATATTTTATAATATATTGTTTTTCTGTTTATTAAAAATAATCATATTATGTAATGTTTTTGAACAAGCAAGTCAAAGAGAGAAATATTAGTAATTGAAAGGAAGTAAGAAAAGGCTGAAGTACTAAAAGGTCAGTAAGTAATGGAATGTGTAAAATGATCCTCAGGGAAATCTTACTCAGACAAAAAATAAATTACTCAATGTCCTTTTAAAGGTCTTGGTAAAAAAATCTTGCATTAGTGACATTGAAATAGAGGTGAGAAAATATACCTGCATTTTGTAAAGATGTTTATAAAAGATTCTGAAGACTCATTTTTAAATATTTAAATATTTTACATCTCTTTCATGCTGTGACTTTCTGCACAGGTCCAAAATATAGCAGCAATACAACTTGCTATTGCAAGTTTAGAAATACTGTGTTATACTTGTTTCCAATGGCGTACAAAATTCATGTAAGAAATTAGTGATATAAATATATATTATAAGAGTTATAACAGTGGCTAGAAAATTATCTACAGATAAAGCATGAGTAATCCAAGCACAAAAAGAAAGCTCATTTCAAGTAAACCTAATTTTCAAATCAATTTGTCAGCCTATTTTACAATGTATGAAATCCTCATTTTAAGTGCTAGGCATATAACCTTTCCTACTTAGGTTAGGAGTTATAATCTGATTTTTAGAAACCTCATTTCATATTTTATTTCCATTTTCAGTGTCTCTTCCCTTTCCTTTTTCATTTCCAAAAACCACTAAGCCATGTAAGTACTGTGGAATGCTTACAATTCACCGCATCCCATGGAGATAGATTATTTTCAATGGAATTATTACCTTCTCTGTAAAGTCAATCAAGGGATGAAGCTTAAAGGTCATGGATACATTTCCTTTCTATCCAGCGACTCAATTCTAGAAACAAATCAAATACTGACCACAGCACCTCTAGTTCCTCTGGCACCCTTAGGACCGCTTTCCCCAGTTTGTCCAGGAGCACCTCTGCTTCCAGTTTCTCCTACAGGGCCTGTTTGTCCTTTATCACCCTGCGGATGACATGAGTATGAGAGGAGAACAAAACGGTTTTATACTTTGAATTATACTCAGTAAGCAAATAGCAACTTTGCATTCAATTAACACTGTTAGATACCACCACTAACAATTATAACACCGTCATCACATAAAGTGTTTGAAAAGTAAAAGTAATTTTAGAAAAAGAAGACTAATGAGATAATTCTGACTAACCAATGAGGTGATCATTACTGCTTGTGTTGGATTCCAAGTAGTCAAGTTTATACTCTAAATATTATATGTGTATATGTAATTGTTAACATGAGACTTCTACTTCCCTAGAGAATTTCAGGGTTATAAAAAGCCTGTAAAACAAGCCTTCAGTGTATAGTTCTGTATATTTAGGGTCATCATTCCTCAGTTGAGAGTATGACTTCAAAACTCCATGTCATTTTTTTTTTTGAGACAGGGTCTCGCTTTGTAGTTCAGGCTGGCTCTGAGCTCACTATGTAGCCCAGGCAAGCCTGGAACTCAGCAATCCTCCTGTCTCTGCCTCCCGAGTTCTGGGATTACAGGCGTGAGCCACCATGCCCAGCACTGTAGTATGTGGTATTGATTGCTGGTGGGCATGAGTCTCCACGCCCAGCATTGTATGTGGTTACCGGGGACTGAACTCAGGACCTTGCACTTGTGAGGCAGGTGCCGGAACCTCTGAGCTAACCCTCCGGCCCTCCGTGTCATTTTAACTTCATTTTACATCCTTCTGAAACTGTTGATTTCTGTTTCCTATTACACTGATTGGCCCTGCTCTAGTACCAAACCACAGCTTTTATACATTTTCTTAAGTGGTAAATTGTTCTGTTATTGCTACTCAAGGCGACACAAAAGCAGTGCTAAACTGTGATCTCAGGAAAGTTTTGGTGTTCCTAGACGTTGACAGCCTTCGTCTTACTTTTTTTTTTTGAGACAGGGTCTCGCTTTGGAGCTCACTATGTAGCCCAGGCAAACCTTGAACTCAAAGCAATCCTCCTGCCTCTGCCTCCCGAGTGCTGGGGTTACAACTGTGAGCCACCATGCCCGGCACTGTGGTATGTGGTACTAATTCCTGGTGGGTGTGCATCACCACGTCCATCATTGCGGTATATGGTACTGAGGATCAAACTAGGGACCTTGCGCTTGCAAGGCAGGCGCTGGAACCACTGAGCTAAATCCCTGGCCCTTGTCTTACATTTGAGGATTGCTGGCTGTTGAAAAGATCTTCATCCTAACGTTTAGGATTTAAAGTCTATTTTACTATAGATTTTCTCTTCTGTATATATGTATGCTTGAATGTATGTGTGCATATATTTATATGGTGAATCCAGGATTGTCTGTTTTGTATGTATGTATACTTGCATGTATGCATTTATGTGTTGAATCCAAGGCCTTGCACATGTTAGACAAGTAAGTGGTCTACTGCTGAGCTCTAACTCCTAGCCCTCATAATGATTTTGGACAGTTACTATGTATGATTAAAATATTGGGATTATTTTAATGGGCATAATAGCAGCTCAATTGTTTCATTCATTTTTTTTATTCCTCTGCTGTCCAAAAGTTTTGAGAATGAAAAGCATAACTGAAAAATATGAATTAGACTTTGTGAGCTAGAATATTGTGTTATTAGAATTATAATGAATCCATCATTAACTGTTGTAGTTCACTGGGAAAACTGATGCTTCACCAATTTGATCAAATTATTGAGCCAGTAGGATTGATTATAATATATTAGAATTTTGCAGATGTATCATTATTAGTAATATACAGGGTAAACAAATGACAAAAAGTCTGGATTTGTGCTTCCTATTATACAAGCAAGATAAAATCCATCATAGATGTTTTCAACTTAGAAAAACATTAATAATAAAACTAGACACAATTATAATCATAGTCTTTTCCCTTGAATAATTTACTGAACTTATCAAACAGCATGTGTGCAATAGTATTTTCATTTCATCTTTTTTTCTTGCCCATTATCTACTAAAAGGCTTTTTGGCAAACAAGCGACAAAGCAAAAGCAAATAATTTTTACAAAATACAAACTGAAAAATTTGCCCTTTGGATAGTCAAAGTGACATGCACTCTTAACTAGAATTACATTTTGGTTTATGCAAATATACCTTTCAAATTTAAATTTTGAAGCTTTATCACTTGTACCTGACACATTACAGCTTCCTATGGAGCTCAGGGACTACAAGAAAAAAAAAGCTAGCATGAAAAGATGTATAAAAATTACCTTCTTTCCTGGACGACCTCTTTGTCCTGGAGTTCCCAAAATTCCTTCTGGCCCCTGAATAGTCAACATAAAAACAAGAGAAATAAATAGTTAAGATGAATGAAATGTTCAAATATTTATATCAGATAATCATTTGCCTGAACATTAAATAAAAATGAAGGTTACTTTGCAACAGTACTATGTTCATGTAATTATAAAGAGGTCACAGTGATTTAGAGGCTTTTATCAGTGATAATGGTCACCCACTGAAATTTAGCAAATAGGAAAAATTGAAGTGCTCCTTATGAAGAAATTTACATAATTTTGGAATCCCATTTTATTTAATGGCAATGTAGATAAAGTAAACCGAAATTCATCTTCAGCACTTTTATGAGCTATTGTAAACTCAAAATCTTGGAGAAAGAATAGGATTATAAAATATATCTAACAGATGGTCAAGGAAAATCTCATTGGAATAGAGGATTAAAGAGATAGTCTTTGACCTGTTAGGACAAAAGCAAGAAGGGGGGTGAAGATTTAGTTCAGTGGTTCTGGTGCCTGCCTAGCAAGCTCAAAGTCTCTAGTTTGATCCCTGCTAACCACATAAAACAATACCGGGTGTGGTGACTCATACCCACCAGCAATCAGTACCACAGTGCGGAGTATGATAGCTCATGCCTGTAATCCCAGCACTCGGGGGTCAGAAGCAGGAGGATTGCTGAGTTTAAGGCTTTTCTGGGCTACATAGTGAGGTCAGAGCCAGCCTGAACTACAAAGTGAGACCCTGTCTCAACAACAACAACAACCAAAAAAAAAAAAAAAAAAAAAAAAAAAAAAAAAAAAAAAAAAAAAAAAAAAAAAAAAAAAAAAAAAAAAAAAGGAAAGAAAGAAGTATAAGGAGAAAAAAGGAGGTAGTCATATTAAACCTTTTAAAATAATATTTTCATTTCAACTGATGTTTTGTTTAACAAAAACCAGTATAAAAATTTTTTAATACATACTATTTTTAGTAAAGTGCAAGATACCATATGAATTTTCAGATCAACAGCAGTTAGGCTTTTAAGTGTGATCCATAGTAAGCCAGGTTACAAGTTCTAAAATGACTAATAATTATTCACAACATTCATTTTATTAGTTGGAAATGAAAATGGAAATTTCAAATTTGTGTCCTCAAAACTCGGCAAGTACAAAAGAGCTTGGAAAACTGCAAAAATCATGTAGACAAGAAATAAATTGCGGTTTACCACTGTGCTATTTAGACTCTTGATAAATATTTGTTGAATGAATAAACAGATACCTATGAAAATGACTCAGGCCCTATGTGCCACGGCAAGTGCTCTGTTAGCCTCAGAAAGCCACTGAATTTAGCAGCCAAAGCAGTTACATTCTGTGGCTGTAATTATAGCTGTATCCATGGTAGAAATGATCGTTGCACTCTTCTGATGAGTTCTTTGTAGCTGACAAGGCCTTTCACAAAGAGGTTGATTAACCTTCATAAAAGAAAGAGCATGAGTTTTCAAAAGCCAAACCATTCCACCAGCTTCATATTCTGCTTCTGGCATTTAGTGGCTCTATGGCCTTGAGAGATTACTCAACTTCTTAAGGTCTAGGTTTCCTTTCTAAGTAAAGGGATATAATAAAACCTCTTGAAGAGTTACAAAGATTAAATGAGATAATACATGTAAAATTTAGAAAGAACTAGCCTTACAATAAATAGCTCCATAAATGTTAGTCTGATTTCAGCTCTTTCAAGCTTAAATATACAATATTTAAATATATAAAGACATTGAGATAAAATAAAAACCAATGTACTCACCATCCACTTGAAGAAACAGGAATATATATATATAAAGTATCTTACATAATATGCTTTTCCAAATAAGATTGTCTCTCAGGTACAATCATTATCCTGCAGGTGTTATTAATAATATGAATATTATTAATATATTTCATATATTTCTACTTCTACTCCATTTATATGTATCCTCATGTAATATACCATTATTTTGTATATTTTGAAGCTTTAAATAAGCTGTATTATACTTTTTTATGCTTCTAAAACTTACATCATTTTGTTTATAATTATTCAACATATCTTTCATTCTTTCACTTTTTTCTACTATTATAGGAATGGAAAATGTTCTATTTTCTCAGTGATTCGATTTTTTTTCCCTTTGGCAGACAATGCTACAATAAACAATCTATGCATATTACTTACTCCTGTCTAGAAGGGTTTTTTTTTTTTTTAGTATTTACTCTGGAGTTGATTGCTGGATTGTAGTATATGTATATTCTCAAGTATACTAGTTATTGCCAAACTGTTTTCCAAAGTAGTTTTTTTCAATTTATATTCCCACAGCAACATTTAAGACTTTCATTTACTCTATATCTTCTGTAGTGTTTGCAATGAAATTATCAAGCTTAAATTTTATTCACAGTATGAGTGCAAAATGATATGGTACAAGTTGGCAGTTTTAGCGTTGTCAAATTCTTTAATATTTGCTTATTTCTTTTAGTGTTTTGTTTGAGATCCTTGCTGCTTTCCCTTTCCCCA
>PVIC010019497.1:0-10027 GCA_004025085.1 Thryonomys swinderianus
GTGAGCTGGCTTGTGTATTTCTAAATACGCTGATTGGACCAGGCTTAGGTACTTTTTAAAAGCTCTTGCACAGTATGTGGTGATAACCTGCCCTTGGAGGTCAAGATTAGCATTTCTATATCCACTGCTACAATCCCAGGTCTTCTAACTCTCCAGTTCCTGACAGTTATGTTACACTTAGCGAAACCAATGCAGTCTGCACTCTCACCCTGGATCTGACTGGGGCAGTTAGCCCTGACTGTTGACACCCCTGGTTTGCTCAACGCCCAACGTTCAAAGAGCCCTGAAGCGCCTAGTGCTGACGTGTCTATGAAGAGCCTCTCTCCTCGGCTCTGCCACCTGCTGATGGTTCTGCCCCTGACAGCCCACTGTGGACTGCAACTTCTGAAACTGTGGGCCAAGTGGCACTTTTCTCCTTGAACGTACATGTCGAGCGTTTTGTTCCAGTAAGGAAACCTGACACACTAATATTCTGAAAAAACAGATTTGCATCCCTGTGACTGTGCAACTATTAACCATTATTATACCTTCACCTTCTTGTCCACCTTCTGTAGTTTTGTGGGAATCAATTGCCTTTCAGTTTTCCCTTCATTTAGTTTCTTGTAAACGAGCTGACTGGTGATTTTCTACAGAACCTCATTAATATTATGCTCAAAATACAACATTTCCTTATTTTCCTAGAGAACTCCCAGAGGCCTCTTCTCCAGTCTGTACTGTTTTCCTGAGACCTCATGTGTATCTCCAATCCCAAGTACTTCTTCCTCTGTTCACATGTGTTGGACATACATTGTGCTGCATATAATATCCTCTTCTTGATCTCTTCCTCTCTTTGTCAGAACCATGTTCTGACATCATCCTGAGATAAGACAGTAATAAGTTAGGCTTTCATTCTCCATCTATCTGAAATATCCTGTCCTTACATCTGATAATCTGAGTATAGAATTGGATGCTTGGTGTCTTCTCTCTGAATTTTGAAACTAAAGCTTCCTGTCTCCTTCCAGCCTTATCATTTAGAGTCATGTGACTGAACAGACCCTAAAGTTTCAGGAGGTAACAGACCCAAGTGACAAAGAACTAACTGGTCCTATCTCTGTCTCTTCTCTGTCTCTCTCTGTTTCTGTGTCTATCTGTCTGTCTATCTGTCTCTCTCTCTTTTATTACAGTCTGATGAACATCAGTTAGGAATAAGTACATGTCTTCAGTTTTATAATCATGTGATGACTTTAATTTAGCAGAAAGTGTTTGCAGTAAAAGTGGGAACTTCACTTTTTCATGAACAGACATAGTTTTCCATTGATAGTCTGCAGACAGTACTATGCAGATCCTACAAGTGCAAAGCACGAAGTGAAGGTACATAGATCTCTAGAAAACTGCCTCATATTATAATATTTAACTTGTGATGGTTAAACGATAATCTACTTTTGAGTGCTAGAAAAGTCACTGAGACTCTTCTTCCTACTGAGATTCCTTCCAACTCGGATTCCCTGCCCTCCAACACACAGGAGAAGGAGGGTGTGGATGAGCCTTGGCCAGCAGAGGCCGTGCGCATGTCGTGCCAGGGACACAGCACCAAGACAGGTATGAAGCAGAGGGAAATATCCCACCCCACAGAAGATAAACAAATACATCAATAGGTAAAGTGAAGTGCCTAAGTAAAATTAAGTAGTCTTTGTTTCTGTGGTGACTGAAGGTATATAGGGGTGTCCACAAATGGTTTGTAACCAATTTCATGACAAATCTATGAGGTCCACTGTGTGCCATTTTATGCTGATTTGACCACAGAGCTTTTGCTTTGTTTTTGAACATTAATAGCATCAGAGATAACTGAGCAAGTTTGAGAAAACCTACGTTTAGCTTTCATTCCCAACCAATGGGTCTGCATTTAAACTTGGAGCCCCCACACACGGCAAAGAAGACGCTTTTAGATTTAGAAGATGAACCTCCTGGTTAATTAAAAGGAGAAAGTGAAGGCAAAGGGGATAGCGACACAGGTGACATTAGTTCAGGGTAGTTAAGACGTAGATTCCAGGTTGAGGTGAGACAGGTGAGACCTGTGTTCGGGGATGGAGCGGGCAAACCTTGACAGAGCTGACAGACAGTAGAGCGGATCTGACACCTGCGAGGAGTCCAGCCTCCCACAGGGGCGGGTCTGCCTCCCATCTGGGCACTGGGTCACTGGGCACAGAGCGCAGCACATGGCACCACGGCAGGTGGTCCAGACGGACTGGGGCCTGTTACCCTCCCCTCTGCGGGACCCCTGAGCCTCAGCATCTCGAGTCCAACCCCAGCAGCAAGAACCGCATCCTCAGACAATCCGAAGACCTGAATGAGGCGCAGGGATCGCCTCGGTAAGGATCCATTCTCGGCTCGGTCCAAGCATAATAAATGATCGCTCTGAAGCGGCTTGCCCTGGGTCTGCTATGGTCATTAGAGCTACGCACAGAGGTGAGGCTGAATTTTGGAAACACCCTGATTTTGAGACAGAAAATGTGAACTGTTTGTTCTGCGTCCTGTGTACCTTGTTTAACCTTTTTCTCAGCTCCACTGCCACCAACTTCAACAGCTATTCCCTCACAGCATCTGGAAGACTAAAATAATTTGCATGAAAATTCTAAGTAGTGTAAAAATTGTTGTTAGCAAGAACTAGGCCTGGGGTGCCATTTTCATGTAATGTAAGTCCTAGTGAAACAGAAGCTCCTCTTTCATCTACTCCACGGCTATCTCCAAGAACAGAAATAAATAACAGCCAGGTTAATGTCATTTCTATTAGAAATTCCAAGTTGTAAACATAAAATAAATCTTTTAACCTAAGAAAAAATTTACCACATACTCAAAGTCTGACTCGTGTATTTTTTTTTTTTTTTTGCATTATGATACAATAGAAACCGACTTAGGACTGTCAATATAAGGCAGGTATGGTGCCACATGCCTGTTATCCCAACACTCTGGGAGGCTGAGACAGGAAGACTACAAATTTGAGCCCAGCCTGAACAATTTAGAAAGACCTTATCACAAAATAAAAAAATAAAAAAGATGGTGGGGATGTACCACAGTGTGGAAGTTTTGGGTTCATTCCTCACTACAGCAAAAATTGACATGATACTTCTTTTTTTCCACATATCTCATTCTTGCATTGTTACAAATACTGTCGTAATTTCTTTCACTAGAGAAACAGTACTACATAACATTTACTGATGACTTATTAATTTCCACATATTCTGCTAATAGGGAATCTAGCTTCATATATTTCCTGTGTCCTATGAACATAAGGACATTCTGGAAATAGTACTGATCTTCTAATGCCTAGTACCTTTCACTTGAAGAAGACACAGATGCAAATCAACAGAACTCTTTCGGGGTCTATGTTGAACACTACTTAAAAATCAAGGTTTATAATATCAGAGAATGTTGAGCTAAAGGGAGAAAATATTTTTTTTAGAACTTGCCTTTATTAATACTCAATGCTATTGCCCACTTGGTGATGGACAAGATAAAATAAACAAGATGCATTAATGAGAAGGACAAATGGTTAAATGATTAAAAATCCAATATAAATTGGACAAGATGACTACTGTGCAGTATTTGCTGCAGACACACAGTGGTCTGAGCTAGATTTTCATTTTTCTCATTTAGTTTTTTTCCTACTTTGCTTGACAAATTCATACATTAAGTATTAGTGTTTAACAGGCTTTGCATAAAGGATGGTCAGTGTTCAGGGTAGTGGTGAGAAGAATATATCCAGATTGGCACAGATTTAGGTCTTCTACTTAATAACTGGGAAACTTCATACCCATCACTTAAACTCTCTGAGCTCCACTTATTTCAAAAGTTAGATTATGAGTCTTTAATCCAATAATCATGAGTATTAAATAAGAACAAAGCAATATCTACTGTGTCTGATCCAATTAAGTATATAATTAAATTTTTTATTTTAAAAGGTAGTATTTGTTGACTCTTTTATACTGAAGCTCACTTCCTCTTAGTGAAATTTTCAATATTCCCTGTATGTTGGGGAGCTCTCTCCATCAGTCTTCTTAAACACAAGAAAACGTCAAGTCCACAGCTTTAGACCACAGTCCCCTAGCACTGAATTACTAGAACATCTAGGAGGCTAGTCCCTCTTAGGCCTTGTCATGGGAGTCCTATTCAGTACCGTGTGCTCTGGTTCTCCAAAACACAATTCTGCAGTTAGAAATACAGTGGCAGTATGACAATCAATGCCACTTTATAGTTCACTTATGAGTCACAAAACAGGAAAAATCCAGTTTATAATGGAAAGTAGGTTCTGCAAATAAGCAAGACCTCTTTAGACTGAGCACAAATGAGTTACCCAACTTTTTACATTATTCAAAAGTTATCAAATCATTAAGTTAGATAAAGGTTGTCTTGGGTGGCAATGAGGAAACACATATGACTCTTCCACAACCAAGAGAGCTTCAGAACCAGCCTTCCTGTCTGGTTCCCTACGGTCTGGTCAGTGTTTTACCTGATGAGCCATCTACGAATAATGCAGGGGAAAATTAAATAGCACAGTAATGAAAGGAACACACTCTTAATTACATAAAACAAAACAAAATACAATCAGTCAATATATACTTAACATTTTCTCCAGCATAACACTGTATGATAGCTAAGTGTAACAAGCCACCAAACTCAGAATTAAATTGGAGTCCCTGGTGGTCTTGGACTGCATTGATAGCAATGTTTAATTTCTGTAAAATATTACTTCTACAAAAGTGCTTAAGATAAACTGCATTGTGTGTCACAGTGGCAACTAGGAGATAAGCGTGTGAATTCTCTTTCTGATACTGAATGGTAATTACTCATAAAATCTGTATCATTTTTAAAAATATAAAATTATGTTACTACTTTTTATTTGCTTTATTGGATTCTTAACAGCTGTAAAAGGAGATGATGTGAGAACATATGCAGAACAATACCTGATGTATGGTAAAATTCTCATTCAATATTACTTTTTAACTTAAAACCAGTTTTTTCATGTTTGTGGAAACTGAGGGTTGATCCCAAGACCTACCATTGAGCCATAGATCCTGAGCTACCTTTTGCTTTTTTATTTTGAGACATGTTCTACCTAAATTGTTGAGTTTCTCAGGCTGAGCTCAATTTTTCTATCCTCCCGCCCTATTCCTCAATCAGTGTTGAGATATCAGGCCAAATTAAAATACAATAGCTTTGAGAGCAGTTATTGCTGTGTATACTATCAATCCTGTGCAGGACAAGAAGAAAGCTGTTGACAGTAGGTGTATAGCACACATTGTGAGAATGAGCGACCTGACAAAATGTAGTACTGACATTCACTGACCAAGGAAAGTGCAGAAATACCTGGGCTAGATTTGTATACACCCAGAGTGATAGAGTTTAAGAAGTGGTAAATGAAAGACAATGCCTATGTCAATCAGTCTTTGGCCAAAGGCTAAACTAAATTTTTCAGGCACATATTTGACAAAGGTACATGGAGAGTGACTCCGGGTAAAACAAGAAGACTTAGGCCATAAAAGAAATCATGATTGCCCAGTTTTACTTCCAAGTATCTGTGAGACTAGTGAACATGAGAGAAAGAGATGTAAGGGGGTTTCAAGGAAATTATGAAACTATCATCTTTAGTGAAGTAAATAGATATTTTCAGGTATGGAATCATTTAGTGGGGCTCTTAAAAAGACTGGAGAAAGATAAAGGAACTGGAGCAAAAATCAAAGACCAAAAGGAGGAAACTTTCAGACTGAAAAGCAATGCAACATTAAAGCAAGAATGAGAGCCTGCAGTGTGACTCTCAGAGGATGAGGAAGAGGCGGATCTCTATGGTAGAGACAGCACAGCCCACAGTGGAGGCGGGGCTGCGCCTAAGAGAAATGACTCTGAGTGCAGAACTCCTTGAAGGCAGCAGAGAAATAAGAAGTGACTGACCTGAATGTGATTTTAAAGAAGCAAGAAGACAGTAACGGAGTCCTAGCCCTTGCAGTTTAAGAATAAGCCTCCAAGTGGGACTCCTGGAGGAGGAGCTGTCCACAGGAGCTGCCCCTGCCGCTGCCGCTGCCGCTGCCCAGAAGTGCTCTGCCCCAAAGGACAGAAGGAAGAAGGACAAAACAATTAACAGAAAGAAGGAGAGGCAATATTGGTGTCATTCTTGATAGAAATAGAGCAATGATCCTGTAACTGAAGGATCAATATGCCTTTTATGTTCCAATTAGAAAAGTGGGGCCTGAAATGGCCATGAGACCTGGCAAAGGGGACAGGAAAGTTGCACAGTCCAGGGAGGACACAGGAGCAAAGGGAACACCTCAAATAAGAGATCAAGAAGAGTGTTCAAAACCTGAGTGGTGGAACAATTCTGTTCAGAAGAGTACAAAAATAGGGCGAGCAGCAGAGGGTACTAAAATACAGCCAAATAAATAAATAAACACAAAATAAGGGAATTCAGACGGATAGGCAAGTTGAAGAGTGCATAGAGCCATTTCTAGTTGTTAGGGAAGTTCTCCTGTTAGATTGTACATGGTAGACGTTGATGAAAAGGAACATCACAGAAATAAGTGACATTCTGGCTTACCACAGACAGCTCTTCTGAAGATGGACACCAATGTTCAATAGGAGGACAAAGCACTAGTAACCATAGAAGGAAAAATATCCTGGAAGCTCACATAAAATTTAAACCATTAAAGTCTGAGTTGGACAAAGGTCCAGCTGTACCAGGTATATAGATAGTGAAAATAAATAAGCAAAGATCCATACTTCATGTTTTGGAGAAAAGAGTTAAAAATAAAATTGTGGCAATAAAATGAAAAGCAATAGCAATAAAACACTTTATAATGTACCTATTATTTTTCTAAATATTATGTATGAGTTACCTGGTAATGGTAAGTGTAGTTAGGAGGAGACTGTGGCACCAGGAACTGAGATAATAATTTGTGCAAGGTCCACAACTACTAAGCAGCAATGCCTACGTACATACCCAGCCATTGGCATCTGGACTCTTTATATCTATCCATTACTAATGCCATCACTGCAAGGAAAAATGTAGGGTGTTAAACACAAGAATCAATATCATATAATGCATAGGTTCAAATTAAAACTCTCCACCAATTATACTTGGTGTGTGCACGGAAATTTCAGGAAAAGTGTATGTATGTGTTTATGGAAATTGCAGGGGTAGGCAAAGATGAGGAAAAATCGCTATCTTCTGAAGAGAAATATGTGAGTAGTAGGCTCCATCATATGTATCCTAGATGACCAAATACACTTTAATAAAAGTATGTCAATGCAGTTAATCATGACCTGTTTTGGTTTTCAGTTTTCCATGAGGAAGCTGCAGGATGGAACTGACTAAAGAGCAGAGAGCAGGAGAACAATAGTTACAAAGACAGCTATGGGACCTTACAAACCGAAAGAGGAAAGAAGGAAAAATATATCTGCGTTGCTTTATCCATTCATTCATGACAGACACTTAGGTTGTCTCCTTTTCTTATGAATAATGCTGCAGGGACCATGGGTATGGGGAGCACAGGTATCTCTTCAAGATAATTTTATCATTTCTTTGAGGGAAAAAAATGGACAATTACTTTCTTGAGAATCATCTGGACATGAGAAAGAACACCAGACTTAATGGATATAAGGACCAAATACTTCGGAAATGAAAAGAATTGGATCCTTTTTTTTATGATGAAACTAAAAGCAGTAAGCATTGGAGAGTTCTGGTAAGAAATATTTATTTCCTCTATGTATACTTTAAGGGGTGCATAGGATAAAAGAAGAATTGAAAAAAATGTTTTACAATTAATATGGGATGACTTGTGCAAAACAAGAATTATGCAATGCCGTCATGATGTTAACCCTCTGTACAGCTGTCATCACTGTTACCATCATTATCATTACAGGCCACACCTGGGAGGCCATTCTGCCGGTTTGCCCAACCTCATCATGTTAAGGGCTGAGTTTGCACTTTGTTTGGAGTGGCTTGCCTGTCTACCCCCTGGAGATGCTGGCGTGTGTGTCATCTACAGATATCAGTAGCACATTATATCATGAAAGGGCAGTGGGCTAATGATTCTCCACTGCCATCCCATATGACAAAGTCATAAATTCCAGCAAGAGAGAGTGAGGTCCAGAAGGACCATAACAATCACTTCCGGCTGTCTGAGCATGTAAACACTTTCCTGAGATGACTGTCTTCCCTCAGGATGGCGGCCCACACCTTCTTGCTCTTGGTTGTTGAGGAAGGGCTTCTTGAGGGCAGGAATTGGAGTGAGAGGTTTCTGGGGGGCCATCCAAATCTTCAGGCTCGATTATATAAACTGTCATCCTTCGGTCAAAATGTGCTGTTATTCTACACAACCTCAGCTGTGTTTCAAGTTCACGTATCCTCAAGCAGCCTTAAAATGTTCGTGCAATTTTTAAAACACTTTCATTTCTGGCAGCCATTGAAGACTCTGAGAATGAAACACTCAAATTTCTCCACAATTTCAGGTAATAGAGAAACCAACACTGATGTTTTCTGGTCTCAGTTGATATTTCAGGTTATTTTCCCCTCACTCAAACCTTGTTTTCCCCAGGCCAAGGAAAACTAGTTTGTTTCATTCACTCAAAATATAGGTTTTGATGTTTCCTTCCTTATACAACTTCCTATTAAAATCTCCCATCTTCCCAAGGCTGTGAAGGTGTTTTCTGCTTCCTTATCCTTTCAGCCAGTCCCCACACATTGTTTCCCCTTTCGTTAAGAGGTATAAAAATGTCAGTGCCACTGAACACGCAATATCTTTATTCTCATCGTCTGGGAGACAGGATGTGGTGCGGGTGTTAAGTGTCAGTCACGTCAGATTTCACTTCCTGCATCGTAATGAATCCAATATGGGCCCACCAGGCCCTGTAATGTCCCAGCTTTTCCAGGAGATCTTGCTTCTAATCTGACCTGGGCTGCTCTCACTTCAATTACCCAGGGAAAAAGTTAACAATACCTGGCAATAACCCTCTCCTTCATCTACCTTCTGGCCCTTCTTCCATCTCCAGAGTTATAAAAATGAAGGAAATTTGCTACGACGGATTCACATGGCTTGGGAGTTGCTTGCTGGATGATTTCATAGTCTGGCTATTAGCTGTGAAGAAATACAATGCCATCCTTACAGATCTGGTTTTAGTTGGGAGGGAAAGGCTCAAACGCAAACCTCAAGAGAGGCCAGAGGAATGAAGAGAAAGAAAATTAACATTCCGAGGACTCGGGCTGATGATTTAGTAGGGTGATTGGATGGAGTCTGTAACGTGCTAATGTTGGAGTTTGATGCCCCAGCTCTTTAACTTGTTCATGTGCCAGGGCAGAGAGTGACCCCGGGGAGTACCACACCAGACCAGGTGGAGGAAAACGGATGGAGGGGAGAGCACAGCTCACTGACGAGTTGATTTCCCTGGTGGACGGCCTCATGATGAGGCGGCCAGCCAAGAAGCTGGGACTGTGGGTTCAGCCTCGGGTCCCATTACCACACTGATGGGTGGTCTGGAGGTAAACTGCCGTAATTAATGGCTCTAAAATGAGGCTGCTGCTGCCCCAAGCTGCATGGCCTTGTGAAAAAACTCAATCTCTTTCTCGGGTTCTTATAGGGGAAAAAAGCAGGTAATCACTGTATCTAAATGAAATAATTGTGAATTATGTTAAGCACAGTTCCTGTCATATGAAAACGAGAAGGACAATATGAAATAAGACAGATAAGTGTCTGAAAGAAACTCTTGACTCAATACAAGGTTGTTGAATGCCTCTTAGGACTCAACACTCGCATGTGGCATTTTGGAAGAGAAGGGTTCTTTTTGCACTTCTGTGCTGTGTGTTTATGTCTTTGTTGGAAAGACCAAAAGTTAAGTTAAATAACACTCTCTTTAAATAACAGCAATGAGAGTTTAAGGATTCCAGAAGAAGGAGCAGCAAGTCTCAGGAAAGTATAAGAGAAAATATTCTGCGATATTTCTAAACCCTCTTAGAAACAACAGTTGCAGAACTATTATTAGTTCTTCAGAAAGAACTAACCTT
>PVIC010019497.1:10127-30612 GCA_004025085.1 Thryonomys swinderianus
GGATTACAGGCGTGTGCCACCATGCCCGACAGTGTGGTATGTGGTATTGATTGCTGGTGGGCGTGAGTCTCCACGCCCAGCACTGTATGTGGTTACTGGGGATCGAACTCAGGACCTTGCGCTTGCGAGGCAGGCGCCACTGAGCTAACCCTCCGGCCCACTCTGCTCTTTCTTTCCCTTTCTCTTTTCTCTGTACCCAGTGCCAGCAGCCCTCGTATTTGATTCCTTCAGTCCCTGCACTGTTTGTGTGCAAGTAAGGAGACTTACCCAGCCTAAGCAGTCCTCAGTGTGGCCCCGTGATGTTTCTCCTGGCTTCCTCTCCTGCATGCACCAAAGCAGCTGTCCCTGCGGGCCCCGCACGTGGCACTAGGTCTTACTCTGCACACTCCGCAGGATCTCCTTGGCTAACCCTTGTCTGTTTGTCTCCACGGTCTGGAGAGAGATGACAATACCAGCTCCTGCCACAGGGTTACTAGGAAGATGAACTGACTGAAGCAGGAAGTCAGATTCCTTAAGAGGAAAATCCCTGTCTCGATATCACAAGCAGACCTTTGTGCTGTATTATTCTTCCTTTTCCTGGATGGCTCTGTCACCACTCTGGCATCTAACAGGCCTTTGAATGCTATGATCAAGAGACACAGTGTTCTCCCTGCAGGCCACTCCAGCGCTGCCGCTCGTGGCCTCAACAACTTCACAAAGCGCTCTCTTTTTCTGATACTGTATTCCAGTAGCAATGAAGATATTGCAGCAAAGCCTACAATCGCAGCATAGTTGATGAGGCACTACCATGAACAAACCAGAATGCACAGCACTTGAAAATGCTCCTTGAAACTGCAGTTTCCTTTTTCTTTTGATTTATTTCTATCTCCTGAAGAAACTCTAGTTTTGCATGATAGCACACATGTCCCCATTCTTCCATAGGGGACATTATGGTACCTCAGGGTTGTTTTTCCAGGTCACAGCACTTTACAGTGAGGTATGGGTTAATTCTATATGACTAACATCTTTCCTGGAGCACACTGATTTCAATGTACATCCGTGCTGTACCATGTATCAGTACATTGTTTCTCTTTATTGTTGAACAGAGTTCCATTATATGACCATCACATCTATTTACCCATTCATCTGTTGATGGACATTTGTGCTGTTATCTTTTTCATCTACTATGAATATTCAATGCTTCATGAATATTCATGTATTCCTATATAAGTATTGAAGTGCTTGTGTTTCACAAGTAAGCAAGTAAGCAGACTTACCGGTTGAAGCAGTCCTCAGTCTGCCTGCATGTCATTTCTCCTGGCTCTCTCTCCTGCATGAGTACATCTCTGCTAATCACATCATATGGTCACTGCATGTTTAACCAGTTAAAAACTCTCTATTTTAAAAAAGGCTGGGTGGTTGTGCATCCTGACCAACAGTGAAAGAGGGAGGTTCTAATTTCACCATATTTTCAACGTGAGCTATCCCCATGATTGTATCCACCTTACTGGGTGTGAAGTCCTCCACTTCTTTAGAGTTTCCTGTTGATTACTTCTTTGATCAGACCCTCATGGTATAAATTTCTAACCAAGTCACCCTTAACTCATTTCTAAAACCAAACAGCTATCTGGCCCTGTCTTGTCCCGGTGGAAGCAGCCCCCCCACTGGAATGGGATACAAGGGGAAAATGTGCACCACAACAAGAGGCTGACGGTTTGGGGTGGATAAAGGGGTCTGTCAGTCACTGTTTCCAGGCTTTAATCTTCTCCATCATCCATTCTTCTAGTGAAATGGAGGGAAACATTAAAGAAAAGACACAAAAGCAGGAGAAGTAAGCGGAGCAATGTCTCATATTCATGAATTCACAACTTCACTGAATATAGTAGGTTATCACAGGAAACTAGCAGCTCTCAACACACGAGAGCAAGAACATGGGACTGGCTGAGAGCAGCCGTGGTAGGCAGTGAGCCCACCAGTCCAGGACTTATGGCTACTCTGGGGAAGAAAGGCCAGTTTCATGACCAGCACTGCTAGATAGAATTGTGTCCTCTCTTTCCCTGTCAGGGCGTACTCTGAAGCCATGTACATAACATTACTATTGATCATGGTTATTGAAATTCACATTAGTGAACACTATGTTCAGGCATTGGAATAATTGTTTCATGCACAGTTTGCAACAAATCAGAACACGTGTCTATGTTCTTCTGAGTTTTCGTCTACAAAATGGAGACATAGGAAGATTAACAAATACGGTGATAGTCATCCAGTGAACAACTTGTAAACACAGAACTGAAGCCCATATCTGCCTGAGTTGGAGCCCTGCAATATCCACATTTAGTCTCACAGACTCTGGAAAAACATTTCATCTATAAATAGTCAAACATTTTCAAACACTAATTTCTAAATGTCTACATAAGGACAAATAATAGTTTGGAGAGAAACACCTTAGTGAGCAAAAATAATTTTGTAGATGTGCCAAAAGCTAATTTATTACTTATGTATCTGTCAATGGATCACTTAGAATCCATATGTATCTGACTAAAAATCACTTTTCCACAGGGTTTGCCAATGACAGAGTTGGTAGGAATACTTTCACAAGTCCCACTGCCACCTGCTTTCACAGAATTTAGGAAAACTTTAAAATTGAATTGAGCTGTTCCTTGCAGTGACTTTGTGTTTTATCACTGGAGCTCGCAAGCAATCCTTTGGCCTATAACAGGCATCAGGCAGCAGCCAAGATCTCTGTTCTGACAAGTATCCTCTCTAGTATCTGCCACCTGGTCAGCCAGTTCAGACAAGCAGCTCTCTTCCTCCTTCCAAAAGTCCCACCATGGAGTGCTGATATCCATGACACAGAACCTGCATGCCTCTTAATTTCTGATCAAATTCTTAATGTCACTATGCTTTGCTGAATTGAGTACAGATGTGGACAGAGTTTTCCTCTCCTCTGTTTTGTCATGAGAGCATCATTACTGAACTGGTTGTGCTCTGGGGCTCCTCAGGATATGTGACATTTGTAAACAAAATAAAACAAAACAAAAACCTCTTTTTTTTGTAGCTACACCTACATTTTTCAAGAGGACTCATTACCTACTTAGTACTAATCCTAGGGAACCATCAGACCTCAGACCACCCTCTAGATGTTTTCTACCCATTCTCCTTCCTACGTTCTACTTTCTCACGTGCAGTTGAACTCATCCAATCAGATCCCAGAGGGCTGGTCTTCCCAATGGTTACAGGTTAAACCCAGACACATCTGTGCCTCAGGGGTCAGAAGAGCATGGGTTTAAACTGGGACCGCTATTATATTATTTTATGAACTCTTACAGTATTTTGGAAATGTGATCAGACTTTTTCTAAGATTTTGTACAAAGAGAAAGGACACACATTGTATTCTGTCAAATATAATTTGAGTACTGCAACTTAAATATTTTTCTCCATCTCTTAAATATACCAAATCAAATAAGATTAAGATGATGGTTTGGAGACAACTTATTAAAACAAGAACACACTGACCCCACAGAGTTGGAATGTGTTCTATTATTAAACAAATAACAAAGTATGTGTTTGCATAAGACTAACAAATATGTTTGCATATAACTAGCAGAACTGGAAGCTTAAGAGTGAAAAGAAAAGCAATAGATACATGATTAAATGATAAGCTCAGTGGTGAAGATATACAAATCAAAGCATGGATTAAGCTGTTGTCATTATTTTTTTTATTTCTTAACCAATGAAAATTTACTAGTTTCTTACTGTAGCCAATGTACCAGAGATATCAAGCAAAATGTAACTGTAATTACAGTTCAATTATAAATACAACTGTAAATTATGTTTCAAGAAGTCATAGATTAAAAACTTTCAATTTCTAAATGTTTACATAAGGAGAAATAATAGTTTGGAAAGAAACACCTTAGTGAACAAAAAAAAAGCTTTGTAGATGTGCTAAAAACTAGTTTATTACTTATCTACCTGTCAATGGATCACTTAGAATCCTGATGTATCTGTATCAAAAATCACTTTTCCAGCTGGGCATGGTGGCTCACGCCTGTAATCCCAGCACTAGGGAGGCCGAGATAAGAGGATTGCTGAGTTCGAGGCTTGCCTGGGCTACATAGTGAGCTCAGGGCCAGCCTGAACTACAAAGCGAGACCCTGTCTCAAAAAAAAAAAATCACTTTTCCACAGGCTTTGCCAATGACAGAATTGGTAATAATACTTCCACAAATCCCACCTGACACCTGCTTTCACAAAATTTATGAAAATCATAAAGTCTAATATAATAATATTCTAACATAATATTCTAATAAAATAACAGAATATTATAATTGTAGCAAACATAAAAGATCAAATCCTCCCAGCATTTTCAGAGATAGGTTCACACAAAATAAATACTGAATTACACTTAGAATTCAGACTTTGAGACTTTTTCTAAAGTAGGTCAAAAGATATGTCACTAAATTACAAACTCTACAGAGTGAGGGAGTGATTAACTTATCCTAGGTGAGAACTACTGATCTAATTCATAATGTAGTCCATGGTCTAATTTGATAGTTTAATGGAAGAAAGAAGGTAAGGTGAAGAAAATAGATCTAAATGACATCTTATAATATGGTCATTTAAAAGGAAAGCCAAAATTGCACTCCCTCATGCACTGGGCACATCTACACCCAAGATTAAACTATCGTTACTGTTATCACTAGTACCAATAAGGTATACGCAAAGGGGAAAAAATAAAAGGGCAATATGTTCAGTAGAGAAAGTTTTGTGAGACTTGCTATAGTTTGTAAGTGGAATATTTCCCGAAGACCCATGTGTTAAATACTGGGTTCCAAGTCTGTGGAGTTATTAGGAGATGGCAGGAACACTTCTAAGGGGCCTAGTGGGATGTTTTAGGCTATTGGTGTTGTTCCCTCAAAGGGGACTATGGAACTGTGGTCTCTTCCTCTTCCTCTCCTTTACTTCAGATCATGAGTCAGTGGCTTTGCTCCACCATGCTTTCCCTATCACCATGTGCTGTTTTATCACTGGCCCCCAAACAACAGGATAAACCAAGTATGGACAGATAGTTCGCAAATTGAAAGCCAAATCTTGCTTAATAAGTTGATGACCTGGACTATGTTATGGTAATGAAATGCTGACTCAATCAAGAAGGAAGGAGAGAGAAAATAAAATTTACATTACTTGGAGAGGAATCAAGTACCATTAGAACCACCTAAGTTTTATGTCAGTAATTTGTGTCAATAAATCACTGTTTGTGGGTAAGAGCACAGCCTCTGAACAAGGGATCCTGGGCTGACATTGTACTCTATCCCTGGCTCCCCCGCTTCAGAAACCACACCCACAAAACGGAGATAACAGTACTGCTATCCGGGGTAAGACTGTGAAGGATACATAATGACTCACATAGGGAAGACAAATGAGCATTTGGTGCATTGTAAACATTTCACAAATGACTATATATAGTCTTTTCTTCTGTAATAACTATTGTTAATGTATGTTTCCATAGAACTGTGGAACCAGAATGGACCAGAGTGAATGTATCTCAAATTGTTCAACATGGGAAAAAAGATGGATCTGTGACAGTTCGAGAGCCATTAAAGACTTGTCATCCAAATATTCTGCTTCACTGTTTAAGTAAATATATTTTTTTTTTATTTTCAGGCCACATATCCTTACTTTTGTCCATGTATTATCTAATTTGAAAGATAGTTTGAAGTGAAGGCCGAGTCCTTTGACTCTCCCTGCCAGAAGGTCACTCTCAGCTTCTCTCAAAAGCTATTAACCAAGAAATACTCAGATACAAACCCCAGCAGAACAAGGGATAGGCCAGTCTAGGTGAGGCTGGGGTATTAAGTGCTGTTGTCCTAGTCATAATTTCTTCATGCTAGGAGTCCTGGGCACTGGCCTCTGGGGGCAAGAGGATGGAATAATGGGGGGCAGGAAGCTTTTGTAGGTCGCCCTCAAAGGAGAGTGGATGGAAGACCAGTCGGAAGTTACACAGCCTCAGCATGATGTAGCATATGCTTGACAGGCTCCATAATTGTTCCCTATGGAACATAGGCATGGGATTTCCCAGGGAAAAGAGTTGCCCCCAGAGGAAAGCGTGGCTTTTATTTTTAGAGGAAATCAGCGTGCAATGGGATGGAATATAATGCCAGGCTGACTTATGAAAGACCTCGGGGCATTTAATCAAGTAGCAGCTTCTTGTTTCCGTTTGCCTAGGCATTCCTTTCTAGTTTACAGAGCCTAAGCTTAGTGTAATCCATATGATTGTTGAGAAGAGAAATTTTCACAATTTCAGTTCTAATTCTGTGGCTTGCAGCTTTTCGATGTCATCTTTTCACCTGCGGGGAGCACTTTTTTTTCATTTATGAAGAGAAAGATTCAAATGTCTAATATCTAAAAGTCCCTTATTTGGGGACCTCTCTTTGGAGAAAAGCAATGAAGACTTTCTCCATAGCACAGGGCTAGCTTTTCTCTGGCACGGCGAGAGTAACGGACCCACCCCTCACGATGCCACCCTCTTGCTCCCAGCCTCAGTGCCCAAACTGCCCCAGTATTTAACATAAGCCTTCATATGCCCGTTAGTCTGTGCTTCTGTGAAATGAAATTCAAAATTATTATCATTTATTTAGGACTCTCCTTTGAAAGTATTAATGTGCATCTTTGAATCACTTCTCATACTGAGTTATCCCACTTCCTGCCAATATAGAGATCCTAGATTTTAAATTTTCATTGTGCTTGTGTGTGTTGTGTGTATCCACACACTCACAAATTCACACTAGGGGCACTAGGAAGAGAAAGGCGCAGACTCATAATGCTATGGGTGGCTACAGGGCGAGAGAACAGAGGAATCAGAAAAGTAAAAAAAAAAAACTGGCATTCTGATCTTCATCAAAATATTTGCTTTAATTTGTATTTAACTCTGCACCTTCCACAATAATCACACACAAATGAGTTTTTAAGTATGTATTAGCCATTTTCATATTTCCTTCAGAAAATCACATCTAGAAATTAACGGAGTTGGATCGCTGCAGATATCTCCTGAAATTTTATATGTAAATGTTTGGATCCAATATCACTCTTGATCATCCTGTATTCTAGTGAAAATTTTCTAGTATGAGGAATCAAACTCAGGGCTTTTCACATGAGGTGAAAATGCTTCACATCTGGGCCACTCCCAGCCTGTATGATCTTTGCTAAAACTATATATAATATGTGTGACACTGAATTTCTCAGACCTCTGTGACTGTAACAAATTCCTGTGGTAAAGAAAAAGATTTCTTTGAATCACAGTTTGGATCTCACTTCATGACAGATTGTCTTATTGCTTCAGGACCACAGTAGCACCTCATGGTGGGAGTGTGTGGGGGGGGAGGGAGAGAGAGAGAGAAGAAAATGAAGAAGAAGAAGGAGGAGGAGGAGGAGGAGGAGGAGGAGGGAGGGAGGGGCAGTGGTCCAGAGGAAACACCCCAGTGTTTCCAATGTTAATGAGGAGAAGGAATAAATATGATTTTGAAAGAAAATAAAAGACCATGTATTATAGGGGGTGGGGGCGGGGGTGGGTAGGGATGTGGGTAAAAATGAGAATCAACTTGTGTCATATACTGGTACAGTTCCCCAGTGTTGTGTGTGATTGTGAGCTGGATATAAAATGTACCAATAAAGAATTCAATTTAAAAAAAAAAAAAAGCTTCCACTAGCTCCAAACTTTTAATTTCAACTCTGTCCCAACAGTGCCACCTAAGTGAACCAAAGCACGTGTCCTTTGGGACCATAAAACCCAAACTGCAGCAAGCACTATTTTGAGGACTTTTTCTGTGTTTTCTCCTTTGATTCTCTGACAATGCTATGAGGTAAAATCTTTTATCTCTCCATTTTAAGATAGAAACTGTAGAAGCCAGAAAATTTAAACAGTGACACAGAGGAGGTTAGTGGCAGAACCAGGGTTCAAAACCAGAGCCTCTTGTTTCTTCCCAGACCGCATTTCTGCTGTGGAGGTAGAAATGATGATGAAAAAGTAACACACACGACCATTAGACACTTCCATTTGAATTGGTGGACCTTACATATGGACATCAGCAGGACTGCAGACAGGAAGAAAGCTCAACTTGTATTGCAGTCTGGCTAGGGTTTTCCTTCTAGTACTTATGTTGAAATTTAATCCCCATTGAAAAATATTAAGTGGGGCCAGTGGGACTTGAGAGATGATTAGATCATGAGGCCTCAGCACTTGTGAATGGATTAGTCATTTACATGACCAATAGACTGATGGAATGTCGCGTTATCTCTGGAGCGAGTCTGCTGTACACACCAGTTCGGCCGAGCCTCTGTGTTCCCTGGGTCTCACCAAGGGCTGCCTTGCTGTGCTTTTGGACCCTGTCCACATGGAGGCTGTCAGCGGATGCAGCCTCTTTTGCAACCTGAAGTAAACCACTTCTACGTATCAGTCAGTCTGTGGCATTGTGTTATCTGCAACAGAAGGCGGATCAGTGGGCTAAGGAAAGGTTGGGAGAACTGATTACAAACTTCCTCAGTCACATTTTGAAAGAGGACAGTGAAAGTAATATGAATTTCTTCATCAGTAGTTATACTTTTCCTGCAAGCTTTTAGTTACCAGCTAAATATCTTAATCAACTGGCTTCCGTCTGTTTTTTTTTTTTTTTTGCTGACATATACAGCTGTTCTTCACATGCCTCCAAAGCTTCAAAATAAAAACAACAAGATGGAATAACTTCAAAAGTAAGATTTACTTACACACTGATGTGAAATGGTGCAGATAATTTGAAAAATACTTCAGCAGATTCTTTGGTAGCAAAGTGTATACTTCCCATATAATCCAGCAGTTGCATTCCATGTAGTGCAAGAAAAATTAATGCAAGAGACATCTGATGTCTGAACAAAGACCTATTGGTCAATAAGGAAATAATATTCTTAATAATTCAAAAGTGAAAACAATCCCAGTGTCAATCAACTATCAAATAGAAAATCAATTTGCAATATACATATACATATACATATATATATATATATATATATATATATATATATATATGCAATGAGACACTACTGAACAACAAAAAGAATTAAAATCCTCACATGTGCACCAGAATGGGTGAATCTCATAAGTAATATCCTAAATGAGAGGAACCAGATACGAAGCACCACATATTGTGAGATTTCATTTTCATTTTCACTCTGTCAAACTTTCAGAAAAAGCAAAACTTCACAGGAAGAAATCACTTGCTATGCTTATGCTTTATACAGAGAATGACTCCCAAAGGTCTCCTCTGCTCATGGACAGAGCTTTGAAAGGCGACTGAATCATGGGAGCAATAAAACTTACTCGCTGTTAGGAGGTGTGGTCTGGCATAATGTGGAAAGGTGCATCTCCCTTTCTGGCCCCTCCCTTCTCTCCTGCTTCTGGGCCTCCAAGATGTGAGCAGCTTTCCTCTGCCAGACCCTTCCATCAGAGCTTCGTGTCTGGAGCTCGCTGACTACAGACTGTAACCTTAAACCGCTCATCCTTCAAACTGGGAGTCACACATTCTGTCACAAGGGGGAAAGTAACTAGGACATCGTCCAAGCGTCTGTCTCAGCCAGAGTTGTGAACACTCATTCCATTGGTAGTGGAAGACAAAATGTTTTCAGGTGATGGAAGTACAAAATCAGATTATGATGATGGTCATATAGCTGTATAAATTTGCTGATACTGAACTAATGGTTCTTTTAAAGTAGGTGAGTTTTATATGTAAATAATATATCAGTAAGGTTTCTTATAAATACTTAAGCCTTCCTCTAGAGTTCCTAAATCAGAGTTCCTTGGTACTGTATTTTTAATTGTGAGAAAATATATATAAAACAAGGTTCACCATTTTAGTTATTTTAAGGATGGAGTGAATTACTACCTTCACACTGTTGTGCTGTCACTCTTATCCATCTCCAGCACATTTTGGGGATCAAACTGAAACTTATACACATTACAGAACAATTCAAAATGTTCCCACCCTCCACCCCCCTTGCATTTTATTCTTCTGTCTCTACAAATGTGGTACTTGTGAGCCAATAGGGAGAGCAATTTCCTAAGGTCAGGAAAGCACTTTGATTCGATCTCAGCTTTGTTCAGCCCTGAAGTCATATTCATAGTCACTTTGCAATGCCAAACCTGGAAAAAGCCTCACTGACTTTCTTGGGCAGTTTGATAATGGTTGCAAATTGGTGACTGTTTAATAAAGAGCATGCTCTCTTTCCAAAAACAAGGCAAATAGCTCTCACACTTTGCAGAGTAATTAGAAGAATGTAATAAAAGATGGCTAAAAGCTTGGGCAATGATTAGGTTTTAGATCTGATTTGGGACTCTCTTCCTCAAACTCTGAGCCATTTGGAATCAGCCCCTGATCTATTTAAACTAAATCTCCTTAAACTTCCTTGCATTCTCTTCTGCACATCTGGAACTGAAAGGCCAGTTTACCATAGCAGCAAAACCCAACCAGTCTTTGGCCCTGGCTCTTTTTCAGGAATTTTCTCTCAGTAAATCCTAGGCAGGTGTCAGGAGAAGGGAGACAAGAACCCCTGCATGTTTCCGCCCCTAATTCAAAGCAGGCTTTCCAGGAAGATGTTCACTAAGTCAAGCAGCTCTTTCACAGAAAGAAATTGCACTCAGGTGCAAAACCTTCTAGGGATAGATTTCTGCTCCCCGCTCTGACAGCTGCTTCCTCGCCTAGGTTTGCAAATACTCCCTTGACTACAGCTAAGTGATTCTCTTCTTAAAATGCAGGCACCTGTTTGTTCCTTTCTGGGCCTTTGTTCTCTGTTGTCTTGCTGTCTATTAATAGAGACTTTGGGGACAAATAGGAAAAGAGGAAGAAAGTACTCAAGTATGAGGCTAGTTTACTGTTCACAGATCCAACCAAAGTTTTGGCTTAGGGAGTAACTAGAAGAAACCTTGGATACAGGAAGGGCTTGTAAAGTAACCCAGCTTCCTGACCTGCTCTGTGTCTTGTGATTTGCACCCAAGCTCCCTGCTGGGTTGGAGGCTGTGCTATCCTAGCCAGGCTGTGCGTTCCCCAATAACAGGGCTCGTGCTAACATCTTTATATTATTCCATCGATCCTCAGACACCCAGGTGAAGTTTAGGCAAAAATACTTTGAAGGTGCTTCTGCTTACTTTTTTATTGCATCATCAAAAGTAATGTAAAATTACTGGGCGTGGTGACTCACGCCTGTCATCCCAGCACTCAGGAGGCAGAGACAGGAGGATTGCTGTGTTCAAGGCTTGCTTAGGCTACATAGTGAACTCAGAGCCAGCCCGAACTACAAAGTGAGACCCTGTCTCAAAAAAAAAAAAAAAGTAATGTAAGATTTAGGTTCTCCTTTCTTATTGATCACTACAATTTGGATAAGTGCCCCCCAAAGACCCATCCATTACAATCTTGATCCTTTGTGGTGCTATTGGCAGGTGGGGCTTGGTGAGAGATTGTTAGGTCATTGAAGGCATGTTCCAGGAGAGATTGTGGTCTCTAGTCCTTTGCTCTCTTGTCTCCTCCTCCTCTTCCCTCTACTCTTTCTCCTCCTGTACCTGTCTCCCTGCCCCCTCCCTTCCCCTCCCTGTCCTCTTACTGGCTTATGATATGGATAAGAGTGGTCATGCAATGCCTTGTCCTCCTGCCATGACATGCTGTCCTGCTGCAGATCCAAAACAATAGGTGCCACTGGTCATGAACTTCAACTTCCAAAACAGTGATTTAAAGTAAACATTTTTATTTATAAAAGTTAATTATTTCAGGTTTTTTGTTATAGTAATAGAAACCTACCATGGTAATGTTAAAATTGAATGATACGTAGTGTCTTTCTTTCCACTATAGATTAAATATATAGTATATATGATATATATTACACATCATATATATATTACATAATATTATATATATATGTATATATATATACACACACACTACACACCCACATACACATACATATGAACATTATCATCTCAATGGGATAATTTTGGGTTACTGAGGTTTGTGAACCTGTGAAGGAGTTCACAGAAAATGACTATGTCTAATGCCAGGCCTGTTAAGAGGATTAGGACATAAGCTCCCTGTCGAGGAAGGAATGGAGACCTATGGTCTGAGAGGAAGGGAGGACCTGTCAAAAGTGCCATCGTAGTGCCGGGCGTGGTGGCTCATGCCTGTAATCCCAGCACTCGGGAGGCAGAGACAGGAGGATTGCTGAGTTCGAGGCTTGCCTGGGCTACATAGTGAGCTCAGAGCCAGCCTGAAATACAAAGTGAAACCCTGTCTCAAAAAAAAAAAAAGTGCCGTCGTGTCCATTGAGGGGTTCAGGCTATAGGACGCAAAGCGACAGAGACCTGCACTTCCTGTGTATGCTACACCTGCAGGTGCCTGGATGTCCAACTGTGGAAGGTCCCTGAAGTGCATGGAAGCTGGTCGTGAAACATCGCATTGAAAGCTAGGGTGAGGATTCGCACGAAGAATTGGCCGTGTTCCCCACAGCTGTGCGAGCCCAGGGGCAGGGGAGAGCCTCGCCCACTTACTGGGTTGCTATGTGGCTGAAGAGGACCGGCGGTGCTGGAGGACCCTGTGGACTATGTTGCATCTCTTTATTCTTCACCACTTGGATGTGCGACCTGTAAATCTTCCCAGCAAGACGGAAGGAAGAAAGAGCTACCCAGTGATTTGTATTGTCACTCGTAAGGGCTCTTGAGTCAGATTTTACTTATATTGCTGAAAAAAATGATCATTGAAATAAATATTTCATTATGTGGATGAAACTGTTGCAAGCACTCAACTCATCACATTTCACAGAAGAGGAAACTCAGGTACAGACAGTTTAAACAACTCACCCAATATTTTTCCAAGCCCAGATTTGAAAACCAAAGGATGCGGTTCCAGAATCGGTGCTTCTCACTTAAGCAAAACATGATTTACATCCATTACAACTTTAAGAAAAAAGACATGATGCATGCATGGTGATGCCAGGCATCACTCACACACACACTCACACACACATACTAGCACTTCATTTTAAGGGAACACATCCACGCTTCTCTCAATTACCTTGGGGAAAGGTCAGTATGATAAGTGTACTGTACTGCTTTGGACTGAGATGGACTGACAGTCATTTGAGCATCTCTGAGTTACGAGGGAGCAAAGAGATGCACAGGAGTAGATTAGGCTTCTTCCCATGATCCTCCTTTCTGCCACATCTGGGTCTTGTTCTTTGGTCCATCATTGTGGTCATGCTCCTATTGTATAAAGTGACAAAATGGAGTATTTTCTCCTGCTTAGTTAACATAGGCCCTGATAACTGTGTCTGTCTTGCACACAGGGTATGGCATTGAGCAAGCAATGTAGGGTCAGCCATTTCTAAAATCAAAACATCCTAGTCAGAGCGAGTGTCATTCCTACTCAGTAGGCAAAGACAGATACTTACTCTTTCCTGTATTTTCCATGTGGAATATCAGAAGAAAGAACAGTGCTACAAGTGAATAGAAGCAGAGTTCTGGTCCCGTGACCAATGAAATTTACAGATGTAAAAGTATGTTCAAGGGAAAAATATTTCTGGCTGTAAATGAGTAGAATCTCTAGAATCATTTCTGAAAAACAAGCTTCCGATATAAGGAAATGAAAGTCAAGAGACATAAGAAAAATAAATAATCTGACTAATAAAAATAATGGTATTTAATCTGAGAGATCAAATAATAGCATTACGATATCAAGAAGGGGTCAAATACTAAAACGATTGTTGATATCTTACTGACTTACTGTTCAGAGATACTGACTTTAGACTTTTAGCAAGATGCATCAATTTTGAAACTACTTAAAGAATGCAGTTTCTGTATACTTTAGAAAACAAGAGGAGAAAACTCTATTGTCTCTGGAATAAAAAAGTCTGAGGATTAAGTACTTCTCAAAAGCTGTGAATCGGGGGACACCACCTGGTTTGAGCTCTCCCTCAGGTTGGGCTGAACTTTAGCTACAGGGCACACAGGGCACAGGACAGGAGGGCAGAGGAAGACTTTCCACTCCCAAGTCTCAGCACAGAAGGAAACAAGCCACGGAGAATGCCACGAAGAACAGCTAACAGCATAATTTTATCTCCAGAGCCTCATGTACTGAAATATTCATATATAAAATGTAAATGTGGAGGAGGCTAAATAATTGGAGCTCTAATACATGAATGAGGAATAAAAGAAAGATTTGAAGGCAACTTTAAAAGACTGTAGAAATGAAAACCTTAATCATTAAAGTGTAAAATTTGTAGATCTTTAAGTAGTATAGTCAGTATAATTCATAGGAAAGCCGGTATACTGAAAACATAAGTATCCAGAGAAATTATCAGAGTTTTATACAACAATCAAGATACATTGAAATAGGAAAGATAAGAAGATCGTTAAAGCAATGAGAAGCACAGTCCAAAATTGAAAATAATAAAAATTAAAGAAAAGCTGTATTTGATGAACAAAAGAATGAACATACATAAGAAAAATAGAGGAAAAATAGCCCCGCACAAATGAAGCCAACCTAAGAAGGGAAAAATATTAATAATGATGAAGAATTGAACAAAACTGAAAAAACCCACAGAAGTTAAACAGATACTATTGTAGACTCGCAGCACCAACTCATTGATGGCCTATGAAGAAATGGGAAACTCAGAGCTGATTTTGGAATAAAAATCCCAAAGTATACATAAACTAAAGGGAAAAAGAAAAATACACATCAGAAAACAGGGATAGACAGATGTTTTTGAAAAGGAAAGGGATCCAGGAGATGCAGAAAGTGGTGAGAAAGAGGAGGGCAAAGGGTGCAAAATGAAGGTGTGTGACACGCCTGCACGATCCTCCCCACAACGAATGTCATTCTTGTGTCCTGGACATGTGTATTAATACAAATGAGATTTTTTAATATATGAAAGGGAAAAGAGAGTAAAAGGACATTTTTAATATTCTGAGAAATCTCAAACAATCAGTAAGAGAGTAGAACAAAAAAATACTTTTGTTAAAACAAAACCGACCAGAGCTGACTCAAAGGGCTGTCATTCAAGTAATAACTGAAGGCAATGATTCAAGTGGAAGTCAGTGATCCTAAAGGAACTTTGGAGACATGAGAAAATATGTTAAATTCACTTATCAAATTATAGAAATAAAGTTTAATTTGAGAGATAAAAGAGAAGAGTGCTAAATATTAGAAAAGAGCAAAATATTAAGTTCGATTAGTGAAATTGAATGTACTGCTCAGAGACAACAATTAACTTTGGATTTCTGATAAACTATGTAAGTATTTTGAAACTAGTCAATGAATGAAGCCAGTATGTAGCTTATGAATCTTGAGGGTGACAAAACGGGATATAAATAGAGTGGATCTTGTTCTTATAAGCGGTCTTGGCTGATTGATGAACTTGATCACTATTCAAGGACCCATAAAACCTCACAAAATACCATAGACAAGGAGATTCAAACTTTTATGTTCATTTTAAGAACACTGGTGAAATTATACAGCATTAAATGGTATGCACATCCACAGAGCCTCCAAGGTCTTGAAAGTTGTCACGCTACTCAAGCTGTGTGAGCTGTGCCAGCTGATGGGATTGGTAGGGGCCTCTGCGACCAACATGCAGGGCCTGTGAGGCAAAAAGACTTCTGACTTTCTTCTGCATGTGTTCAATAATGCAGACACTATTGCTGAACTTAGGTAAAGATATAGATTCTCTGGTGATTGTATATAGGCAAGTGAGCAAAGTACTCATGGTATTTGTTGTATTAAGAATTTAAGATTGGGTTGACCCATACATGAGTTACACAGCCATCCTGAGATGATCCTAGAAGAAACAGGGTGGGAAAGTAATTATAACATGGAAATAAATTCAGCTAGCTCTGCTCAAGTACTTAATGTGGTCCACGACTCTGGAAAGGATGGCCACATACAGATTCACATGAGCAAGTTGGCTGTGAACCTGTTTGCCATCTGATGATGAGTCCCAGAATGGAGGCAACAGTTTGTCAAATGATTCTGTTCCCAAACAAAATTTTTTGTGAACAGAAGCATTTGTGAACCAAGGTTTTACTGCATCTTCTCTTTTTATTTTAATTCTTAGTTCCACAGAAGAAATATCACGTGATATTCAAGCTTATGCCTGATTATTTCACTTAACATAACGGTCTCAAGGGGCACCCATTTGTCAAGGGGGATCAAGAGATGGGGGCAAGGAGGAGGAAGGGAAGAGAAAGGGGAGGAAAGATGCATCAAGATGTGCTATGAATATGAACCATTTTCCCACAAGGAATGTAAACATAGGTATGGCGCACATGTACTAATCAAATAAAATAGGAAAACAGTAACAGATCTTTACAGGAGTAGAGTAGAAAATAATAATCATAAATGGGATATAGGAAAAGCGAAAAATGCTAGCCAATTTAATAAGAAACACAGCACATACGGTTGCAGCAAGTGTATAAGTTGACAAACCTTTTCAGTTAAGACAATTTCAAGAATGCTTAAATAATTCCAGTGATATAGAGTCTTTCAGAAATTACTCTTGAATATAAGGGCAGAGAATGGTAAATATAAAGGACTTCAAAAATTCAATTATGTTAAAAATGTGTCTTAGATACAAGCCATTTCAAACATCAAAACCAATAACTATTTTAAAGATATAAGTACTGTTATCAAAGATGTTAGTTTCGATTAACTGAAATATTTATAATTGCCTAATATTTGTACATAAAAGAAAAGAACTTCACAATACATGAAGTTGCCAGAATTAACAGAAGAAATTGACAAGCCTGATGGCAAAAACTATTTCAGTATATCTCTCTTAGGAATATACTGGTAAATTAGATAAAATAAGTAGTGATACAGTAAATGTGGACCAATTCTGGTACCAGTTTTTGTAAATATGGTTTTCCGGGACCTAAGATTTCCCATTGCTGTGTTCTTGCTGGTTGCCTTCATGCTACGGTGGAAGACGTATGCAGCAGTGACAGAGTACAGCCTACAAGACCTACTGTCTGTAAATCTTCTGTTTTATAGAAGCAAAGTTGAGTGACAACTGTGATTTTTAAAATTAATTAATAATTAACATTATTTTACATACAAGTAAATGATTGGGACATATTCATATTACCCATAGCCATAACTCAAAATTCTTACATCACCCAGAAAGCTCCATTTTGGCCCTGTGTAGACATGACTTCAATTCCGGCTGCCCACACAGCCATCTGGAGGAAATGACTTTCTTATTTATGTCACCATAGATTAGTTGACTTAAGGCAGAATCACATAGCATGTCTGGATTAACTTTGCATAGCAATTTGTTTATTTTACATTCAACTGTGCTGTGGCCTTACTAGTTACCAGAACCAGCATGATAGTTGCAGGTATTCAGGTAATTCCGTGGTCATTGTGTGGAATCATCATGCACCTAATTCACAATTAGCTTATCTATTTCTTGTGGATGGCCATTAAGGTTACTGCCATTGGGGTTATGAATGAGGATGCTATGAATACTTGTGTATGCTTCAGTTACTTCCTCTTCACTCAGACACAACACCTGCCCCTCACAAATTACCAGAGGAAAAGTTTGACTTAGCTCATGGTTCCAGTTCCTGGCCACTTTCTCTGAGGCAGACATGGCCCAACCGATGGTCCCAAGTGTATCTTGTATCCATAAAGACACTCTGCTTTTGGCTTTCAGTAAACCTTTTTTATTAGATGATTTTGCCCAAATGTAGCCTCATGCAAGTATTCTGATAGGATTTCAGGTGGACTAGGCTATTCCATGTTGAACATTAGGTTAGTTCCACTAAATACCTTACAATATTTTCAAGTTATAATGGGTTTACTGAGATGTAACCTTATGTTGAGTTAAAGAACATCTGTTATATTTCCCCCCTCAGATCACCATTTTCTAAATGTCCTATGAATATTTAAGAAAGTATCACATTTTTGGAAGATCAATAAATTGCCATCTCACCCTTTGAACTATGTTAAATTCTTGAAAACTCTTTAATAGGTTAAGTATATCAAATTAATAGCAACCTAGCCTTCATTACAAAAAGAAAGAAAATGAAAACATTGCATTTCGGAGATTTAACACATGGCATAAGCAGTTCCCTCAATTAATAAATTATGAATACTATGAGAGTGAATCTTAATGGTAAAACAAAATTCTGCAGACTGGGGAGCTGTCTGAAACAGTTGTGCTAAGTTGATAGAGATACTTATTTGAAGAAGAAAGGAGAAGGTCCTGGGACAATTTCTAGCAACAGCAGGGATGGGTAGTAAAGTTGGAGAATACCTACTGAAACGAGAACGGTAAGTATTTTTATCAATTTGGGGGAAGGAAAGCATAAATTTTTTACTGTACTTATATTGGCTATGGATAATATGGGTATGGTTATGGAAAGCAGGGAAATCTTAGAAAAGCAGTTGGTAGAAAGTAATTTTTTATTCTAGATGGGTTGAAACTAAATAGCAAAGGACGTTTCTTCACGAGCAAGGTTTGGTGTCTTTGTTAGTTGTACCTGATGAGATTCAAGTTAATATATTAACCTACATTCAGGAATTCAAAATGATCTTCTGCTGCTTTAGCTCATTACTGATTAACATCTCCTGGCTGGCTTTCTTCTCATCTTCCAGTCCCTTGTGATTAAATTTGGGACATCGCAGAATTTTTCTTCCATAATTAATGTAGTATATCCAGACATAAAACTAAAAATATGATTATGTAGTTATCGAGGGTTTTTTCTGACATTTTTGAGTGCTTTTGTAGTTCGCACAGAGGTAAAGTAGGAATAACAACTAAATGTCCTCATAAATAAAATTCTCATTATCCAAATGCATATATCAAAGAATGTATTATAAATTATCACTATAACCACCTGACATGAAGAGAATAATGTGTCTCTTGATATGATTAGTAAACTATTTTGATAAATTTTGTTTTTTATTACATATGTTAGCTAACTGAGAAGATACATGGTTGTAACCATATCCCACTGTAGCTTCAATGTATGTTATGACATTTAATAAAAAATGAACTCTAGAAAATGGTTACAAAGGGATATAACTTTAAGGATTAGTTTTCTGAATGAGCTCTTAGGCTTCTGAAATTTGTTCTCTAACATGATTATTTTAAAGATGGTAATGACTGTATTTTCAGAGGTAAAGATATTATTAGCCCACAATATGAACTGGATATAGAAACACCCATGCTATGTGCACTGAATTTGTTCATCAACCACTTATATTCCTAATCAATCACTGAAGCAAGTAATTAGATGCCTCTGTACACACACACACACACATTTACTTTTGTAAAACAAGGTACTCGTCAGAGGGTTGCTCCTAATATTGCTGGACAGTGTGATGGGAACAAAAAATATGCTCAGAAATTCAAATTCCTGCCAAAGCACCCAAGAACTTTTACCATCTGTGCCCTGAGGAAGAATCTTATCACTTACAGCTGTAGGACTGAAATTGATAGAAATGAAATGCAGAACATCATCCTGTGATTGAAGTACAAAGTAAGTTCAACTTCTAGCTCTGCAGACTGTGTACTTTTAGAGAGGGCAGTGATCAGGAATGAATGAGATCTTAGAAACTGGCATAGTGATGTGTGGGAAAATCTTACAAAGCCGGAAATATTGGGTTCTAAGTTCTGATGTGCATTCATCACAAGGTGTAAAGGTTTTCTGATCTCCAGAGTAACTGACTTGTGAAAACGCAATGGAAATATCTATCTTCACTCCAGTGGAGGGACCTGCTCACTGACTGTGGTTTTTATACCTTCATCGAAATGGACCTCTCTGAGAACAATGATGACAATCTTCCTACCTCCATAGGAAGGAATCAGCTCCTCATCGCCTGGGAAGCAACTACAGTCCTCTGGAAGACAACATGGATACTTCTTAAGACTAGACTCCCTCTCTCCATAGCACTTCCACATGTGACTACACTCAAGTCTTAACAATCCCTTTGAGGTGAAGCTCAGATTGTGACCCGAGGGGAGAGTCAACATACTCCAAAGAACTACCTGATTTCCTAATTTACTCAACAAGAAAGTGGGGATCACATACAGAAATGGATATTAAGGTATGAGACAAAGATGGAAAGAATGTAAAGTTGGATCAGAACAAATTTATAAATATGGATCTACAAAAATGAGCTATATCTTCAGGGCTTGCTTGCTTGCTTCCTTCCTTCTTTCCATCCTCCCTCCCCTTTCCTCTTTCTTTCCTGCTCTCTCTCTCTCTCTCTCTCTCTCTCTCTCTCTCTCTCTCTCTCTCTCTCTCTCTCTCTCTCTCTCTCTCTCTCTCTCTCTCTCTCTTTTCGAGGTCTCAAGTCACTAAATCACTTGGGCTGGGCTTTACTTGCAATCTTCTTGCCTCAGCCTCAGAATATTGGAAACAGATGTGTGCTTTTGTGCCTGGCTTCTTTCTTATGATTTTATTTACTTGTATTCTTTTTCCTTTCTCTAGACAA
>PVIC010019498.1:9699-30590 GCA_004025085.1 Thryonomys swinderianus
AAAAAAAAAAAAAAAAAAGAAAGGCAAAAATGATTGTGGTTCTATTCGATACAGAATAAGCCTCTTTGCCTGTCAGTGGACAAAGGGATAATGCGTACATGACAATGGAGTATTATTCAGGCATAAATAAGAATGGAATTCTGTCATCTGCAGCAAAATGGATGGAACTGGAAGATGCTATGTGAAATGAGACAAACCAGACACAGAAAGGCGAGGGCAGCATGTTTTCTCTGTCAGGTAGAATCTAAAATAAGTCAACCTGAAAGTAGAATAGTGTTTAGTACAAACTGGGATGACTACGAGGAGAAAGGGTGGGAAAATACGGTTGAGGTCAATACTACAGACGATATACAGCTTGGAAATACTGCACAGAACCTTGCTAATATGTACAATTAATATGTGTTTGTAAGTTTTTTAAAAGTAGAAATAACCACACCTGGCTCTTGGATTCGAGCGAGACAAATGCGCATCTCAGAGGAAGAGAATAGAGGGAAGGTTCCCAGTGGGGCCACGTCTGAATTTCCCCAGCTGGCTGACAGCTCTGAATCTCTAGTTGGAAGAGCTACAAAATACAGATTTTTGTGACAGCAGGGGAAATTGGGAAAGTTTCTAAACTTAAAAAAAAAAAATGAGTTCATTTAGCTTGACAATTATTTGGAATTTATTTCAGTGGGTTTGATTATAATAGCAAGTGAGTGAAAATGTATGAGATAAACAGCCCTTTCAAAGCCCAGAGAGTGTGCATGAGATATTTTTCATTCTGCTGAGTGACTGATATTAAACATTCAAATCACTTTTCTCCACATTCATTATGTGGGGTTTGAATAGACTCATATAATCCTAACCTGCTGTGTTCTTCGCTTGCTAATCTATTCCAACACCAGTGGAATATTAATGACTGTGGAGCCATAACACTCACCCTAACCTCTGCTATTTGTGCTGTGACAAAATTAAGTGCAGTCTGCATTTAATTACTCAGCACCAGACTTCAGCAGGAAAGAATTCAATTTTATAAAATAACAAATTTGAGATAATTGTGTGCATACCAGATGTGTTTTTGGTCCATTCACTGGCCATCTTGAGGGTGGTCAGTATTTTTTCTTGTTGTCTGAAGGACTATTACACTTTAAGGTCACTCTTTCACATCATTAATTAACAGTAAGGAAAAAGTAACTTGCATTGTCCTTGCTTCTCTTTTCAGTTTGAAGATACCTATTTTGCATTTCATATTAAGGTCACGGATCATCTTTAGACCAAAGCAATGGTTTCTTGAGATATTTTTCTTGGCCCACTTTTTTAGATGACATTTGCATCCTGGTAAAAGGTGGCATATTTTCTTTTTTCCTAAACAGAAAAAAATGATCACATCAAAAGTTTCCAGGACTGAGAATAAAATAAAGATACAGATGACAAACGACAACTTTCCTTTCACTCTAGAACATACCTCTGTAATGATGTTCATTAGCTATGGGGGAACCAGCCAGTTCCTTGCACCTGTTCATGTCCCAAAGAAAACAAGAATAAAGAAACTGCCTCTGGCTAGAAGACATTATTGTAAACGTCTATGTCTGATTTTTCTTCTGTTATTACTTTAGTTTTAGCTGTAGAGCTCTGGATCCAATACTGTACTCCAAGAATGTCTTCCTCTCTTCCTCATTCCCTCTTCTAGCTGCTCTACAGAGAGCGCTGTTCATGCTCAGAAGTCAAATTCTTAGTTCTCTGATGGCAGAAGAATGACAGGTCTGGCGTTTCTCTTCCTGCCCTTGGCCTGTCCCCACTTCAGCCCGAATAGCTTTGTTCTTATCTTTTCTTACGTGGGAGCCTTTCAGAGAATGCTTTATTTGAAGAAAAGACTATGCCTCTAAAACATATTTTGAAAACTACCCAAGAAACCTCAAGACCTCTGTTTAATAGAAGAGGAATCTATAGATCAGAAATGCTAGAGGACAAAGGGAAAGTGCAGAACTCAGAGCAGGGCCAGCCATGGTGAAAGAGGCTCTCTCAGGTACTGTCTCCATGGCAGATGCTCACGTAAACACCGGGCTGGTCAACCAACACCAAGGTCTTCACTGCAGGCTGCTGAGGACAGCCTTATTCCCAACCAAAAGGTGGGCCATCGGTTTGACAGTTTCTTACCTTTGCATGGAGAGTACACAGCTGGGCAAAAATGAACTGTAGATACCATAAAACCTTGGTGTCAGCTGTTGGCCAGTTGTTTAGTTTCAAGGTTTATTGATCCAAATTCCTGTAAAATTAGATCCAGCCCCAACCCTCCCATGGCCCCGCCCTCTTCTCACTGCTAACCTTGTACAAGAAGACAATCTGTTTGCAGCTGGCTACATTCTCCCCCTGTCCCCACCTTCTGCAGTGTCAGGCAAGAAACACAAAACACATGGATGCTTATGAATAATTCAATCCCCCAAGAGAAGGCCATTCGATCCTGACCCAACACAAACCTTTCCCATCAATCTGCATTTTTTAAACTAACCCTGGGAAAGTCAAGCAGCACCAGACGTGCAAATTCAAGGCAGTTGTGATTTGCAAGTGTAAGAGCTTCTTAAATACGAGAATCAATTCAAACCCAAAGTGACATTTTGGTTTTATTAAGTCAGCGTTGTCTGGCTTGCGTTATTTAATAGGGTGTATCTCCGACTGCCTCTGAAGAGTTAAATCTCCATGAATGGTAGGACAGAATGCTATCTATTCTAATTTCTACTTGAATGATTAGAGACACAGAACTCTTTCTTCTGCTGAAAGGAGGCTCCGAAATGCTTTCATTTTAACTGTCTATCAGAAAGCAGTGCGGCCTAGAAGATTTCACTGATTTACTCACCTTGGTCTGAGCATTGAGAACCGGCGTCCACAAGGGATAGCACCAGTGAGCATCCAACCCCAGTTCCCAGCTAGAAAGTGACATCTGAAGACGACAAGCTAACGGCCTCACAGGAAACACGAGTCGCCTGATGCAAAGGCCACCTTTCCACGCTGATGCAGGATGAAATACAGATCCCAAGAGCTGCTGGCTCAGATCTGTGTCCAGAGGTTCCCCAGTTCGGTTAAACCTCAGTGTGGATCAAATTTGGCATCACTGTAGTTATTGGGAAAGTTCAAAATTAAAATTCAGTTTTCAGGTTTGACCTGCTTTTGCTAATGGATGAGTCTTTACCCCACCCCCACCTCCAGTGATTAGCTGACTGGGTTAGTTGAAAACAGTTCACTTACAGGTAAGAAAAGCCACTGCTATTTCCCCTGCTGTGAAGTGTGTATTCTAGGAAATGGAATTTCTGTGTAGACAGTTTTCAAACTTGAGTTGTGTATTTAAGACGTAGTAGATCAGGGTTTGGCAAATTATGGCAGCTCATCTTCTGTTCTTAGTACATAAAGTTTTCCTGTAGCAGATCCCACTCTATCACTTTTAAATTTTCTGTTGCTGCTTTTGTATTGCAGTGGCAGAAATGAGTGGTTTCAACAGAGATTCTCTGACCTGCAAAGCCTAAAATATTTACTAGTTAGCTTTTTACACCAAATGGCTCCTCACTGTATATGATACAGGAGAGACCCACAATCCACGGAAGCCCCCCTGAAAGAACAGGATGTTTTTATGGCCTAAAAACATCAGAGTGGTAGCCTGGAAATCTAGTGAAGACTGAATTAGTGAAGGAAAACTGTCTGGCAGTTAATCGCTTGATTATAAACTGATGAACAACAAAGCAATAAAACAGATGCAGAAGTCTGCTCACGATGCTCTGCAAAAGAAGGAAGCACATTTAGGATTTGTTGGCATCACTTATACAACCTTGTCCTAGTTCAGGAGGCTGAAACCGGGGAACAGAGAATGGAGATATTTCATAGTGTCACTATTCCTTCAGCCAGGGATAAGCAGTGTGTGTGTGTGTGTGTTAAAGCCAGAAAGTAACATTCCCTGGGCTTTATAGGCCAAGAAGCAAAATCAGGTACCTGTTCTCAGAAGTCTGATTGCCTTTGCATTTAACATGGTGACTGTACAGACAGGTAGCAGCCTGGGTTTGGCTTCTGGACTGTAGTTGAACAATGTCTGAATTCTATGGAGAATCCTTAATACTTCTACTACTCTCTCCTTAGGTTCCCTGTGCGTCAACCACTCTTCTAATTACCAAATGCTAATTTGTGTTGTCCTGTGAGAGACTTAAAAGAGGCTGGGACATTGACTTGTAGCAAAGCACAGAAACTTCCCCCATAGCCACTTGGATCCCCCGTGTCTACTTAGCCCAGGGCTAGCCATATGGTGGGTACATCGTGAGACTTGCTGGAAGAATAATGCTGTTGCTAAAGTAGTTCTGCCCTGTGGGGGTCCATCTGTACAAACAGCAGATTTGCCCAGATAACACTTCTGTTTATAGACCTCTGACTCAACTAAGCGTCTGAAAAATCTAACTTAACATATACATGAAATGGACATGTTTACTTCAGGACGTCATACCTAATTCACACTGCTCCTGACACACGAGGTGACCTGGGGCAGTTGGCCTGGTGCTGTGCGCACAGGTAGCTCCTGTAGCTGCTCTTTGGGTGAGCAGGTTGGGGGACATCTTCCACGCCATTGTGGAAGAAATTATTTTTGACCAGATGGCATTTCACTTTGCACTTGAGTCTAGCCCACATCTTTGAGCTCTGTTAGTTTACTGAGAAATAGCTTAAAAATATAGAAACAAGACCTTAGCTAATTTTTTCAAGTCTTGTGTTATTGAGGTATACCTGTTTCTTCCTAGCTTTATTGTTCTCTAGCATTGAAGGTGTACGAAACTCAAGGTTTCCTCCTCCACCTACCCCAACACTGCCATGATCTCATTTGACTTCAGTTTCCAGATGTACATTTCCCATGACAATCCTTCATTTCTTTTCTTTTTTTAAAATTGAATTCGTTATTGGTACATTTTATATACAGCTCACAATCACTCTCAACATTGGGGAATTTGTACTAGTATATGACATGAGTTAATTCTCATTTTTACTCATATCCCTACCCATCTCAACCACCACCCCCTATATATGTGTTCTTTCTTTTTCTTTCCCCTCATTACTTTCCTCTACCACATTCCCTTTGACTATTTCCTATTTCACAAAATCTTTTCTATTCTAGAACTCATTACCATCTACAGGTTCTCATACTGGATAAAAGATATGGTACTTACATATTGTGACCTATTTATTTCACTTATTAGTGTGTCCCCAAGGTGTGTCCACTTGCACATAAATGAAAGAAAATTATCATCCTTTATGGCAGAGTAATACTCCATTTTTTTTAAAAACCACATCTTCTTTATCCAGTGTCCAGTTGATGGGCATCTGAGTTGTTTCCAAGATTGGGCTGTCACAACCTGAGCTGCTATGAACATGGGTTCACATATGTCTTTACAATATGATTCTGTTAATTCCTTCGAGTATGATCCTTCATTTCTTAGACCTCCTCCCCTTCAACCATACCTGCACCATGAACCTGGCTGTCATCACATCCTTAAGCCACATTCAACCACCTCGTAGTCTGCTCACATCTCCTCTGCTCCTCCATCTCCTGTGTAATTTCTTCCCTTACAGCCATTCTTCAGCCCCTAAGCTGAAGGGCTGCTAGTCCTTCTGTATCTCTGCTTTCTCCCATTAGTGATCCTTTCAATTTCTTCCTTTGCTCCTTATACAGTTTCTTTCATCTCTTTCTTCAACTCTTTTAACAAAGCTGATTTATTAAAATTTATTTGATCCTCAAGGCCTACTAAAGTCTTCTTTGTCAGTAATCAAATTATAACCATGTAATACATTACTTTTAGATCTTTGCATGTTTTCCTGAATAGGCCATGCAAAAGGAATAGTTTTTGAAAATTCATCATTTCAGAAATGCCTCTTACACTTTCTTTCCTTTGCTGAATGATACGAACCACACTTGAACATTTCAAGGTATATCTACATATGTTAGTAAATTTTTTTTTTTTCCTTTTTGAGACAGGGTCTTGCTTTGTAGTTCAGGCTGGCTCTGAGCTCACTATGTAGTCCAGGCAAGCCTCAAACTCAGCAATCCTCCTGCCTCTGCCTCCCTGGTGCTGGGATTACAGGTGTGAGCCACCACACCTGGCATTGTATGTGGTTACCAGGATTGAACTCAGGACCTTGCGCTTGTGAGGCAGGCGCTGGAACCACTTAGCTAACCCTCCGGCCATGTTAGTAAAATTTAATCATTATAAAATTTTTTCTAGGTAAAGTCTAATTTGTATAATTACTATAATTCTCAGAGATAATCATATAAATTGAATTGACCTTTTGACATTGAACATCTGATTCAAGTGACCTGAGTCACAATGGAAAATAAATAAACTAAAATGCCTCCTAATCCATTGAGTATGTTTTTGTATATTATTGGATTACTCTGTTGTTACTATAACGACGGTGTAGTCATTTGGCATAACTACAAGGAATAAAAATGAATATTTTTAAGGAGTAAATTGAGCCAGAGTCTCAGTTGGCAAACAACCGACCCAGAACTTTGTATATATGGAGAAAGAGAAAGAGAAAAAGAGAGAGAGAAACAGAGAAAGCTTTTGAGTAATTGACCTCTATTTCCATACATGGAAGTCATGAATAGTGACTTTTTAATAGTGATTTTTTAATATTGAATTTTTATATTTTAATTTTTATTAGTACATGTTTGCAATATTTAATGATTACATTTGTTATGGCTAGTTGGTATATGTACATAACATATCTTTTTATGTCCCCTTTCCTTCCACCTTCCCCTTCCCTCTACTTCTTGGTCCCTTTCCTGTTTGCAAAAGATCTATTTCCTGGTTTGCTATTATCTGTCTTTTATTTTGCTCTTGAATTTATTTATACTTTGGGTAATACATAGTAATTTTGATTTAGAACAAATAACTACTCATTATTGATCTTTGTAATTTTCATTGATGTAGGATTATTGCATTTTTATTCAGTAAAATAATACCTGTCATGAAATAGAATAAATGATTTTTATGTAATAGTTTTTTCTTTTAATCTCCCACAATAATTAGAGAAGCTTTCTTGAAAATAATATTTTGAATAAGTTCTTCACATTTACCATGTACCATTTTAATAAATGATACTTTATTTATTAAGGGAAGCATTCAACTTTCCAAAGGCAGAATTCAACTTTGAGTAGTTAAATAGGAAGAAGCTCTCTGTATTTGTGTTTGAATTATTTTGTGCCTAATAAGACAACTTTGAGGTTGATTTTAATAATAAAGGATTAAATAGATTAAATAATTCAATTCAAACTTCTGGTTAAGGGAAAGTAGAAAACAACAATATGTCCTGAAAACAAAGCTTGTTGCAAAGGGTTGATACACAGGGAGCCCTGGGCTTAGATAAGGATGAGCACCTGGAAAGAAGAGCCTTATGTTTAGGGTTCCTTTCAGAGTTGTAGACACAATGGTCTTTGACATTTTTGCCAGCTTTTCAGGGGAATATGGATGAGGTAAGAGAATTTAAGAAGAGCTTAGCAAATTCACTAAACCAAAGGTCAGTATAAAAATCCATTTCTATATCATAACATCAGAAAATGCAAAAAAAAAAACCCTTTTAGACCATGTAACCTGTATCCATCAAAGGATGAATACTTGGAATATGTCCAACATATATTATTTAAGACCACTATACAGAAAATTATAAACATTTATTGAGAGGAATGAAAGGTGCCAGGGCACTAGAAGTTGCTATGTTATAACTGTCCCTAAACAATTCATAAAGCATTGATTCTAGATCAATGCAATCTCACTTAAAATAATGTCAGGTTTTATTTTGTTTGGTTTTTCAGTGGGGTTTTTGGCAAGCTAATTCTTTGAAAGGGCTGAGAATAATCAAAACATATTTAAAGAAAAACATGTAGGATTGTTTATAACAAGGATTATAGTAAAGATATGGTACATATGAGTGTGTGACAGGTGAAAGGGCACTGGTGAGTAAGTGGCCCCAAAGGCTCATGTGTTAAATGTATTGTCTCTAAATTGTGATGCTATTGAGAGATGGTAGACTGAAACTTCCACGAACTTAGGGGTTGGTGGTTACAGTACTATGGGAGTCAGTATGGGGGTTCTGAAGAGCAGTAAAGTAATTCTATATGACCCAGGCATATCTTTATAATCATCATCTTTAGTGATAAAACATCCCTACATTGATAGCAGCACAGTTCACAGTAGCTAAATTATGGAAACAGTCTTAATACTTCCCAATGCCCCAGTATTATTTGGCAATAAAGACAAGTTTAAACCACTTATTAAAAAATGGGCAAATCTGGAGACTATCATGTTGGGTAAAACAAATTAGACACAGAAAGTTAAATATCTCATGGCTTCCCTTATGCCAGGAACCTAGAGCATAAACAAATGAAGGGCAAAATAAAAGAGAGACAGTGAGAAACATGGAGCTAGACTTTTGTAGTTAGAGAAGACGGAGAAGGAGAGTTTCAGGAGGGAAGAGGACCAAATATGACCAAGGTATGACATATGTCTCTGTCTCTATCTATAGTGATTACCCTAAAGAAATGTAATTGTTATGTATCCCAAAAATATACTAATGAAAGCTTTTGAAAAATATGAGGGAGGCCAATGGGAGAAGGTTAACACACAGAAGGGTGCCCTAGAAAAGAATAAAACTCAATAAATGACAAAAAATTGTCCACACTAAATTGTCCACACTAAACCACTGATTGTATCACTGAGGGACAAGTGCCCACAGAAGAGAGGAAACTTGCTCAGGATGACAACAGACTTGCAATAAAACCTCGGTCTTCAGACCCATGACGAGGGGCTCCTCCCATCAGCTTCTTTGCTTCCCAAATCATAACCAGTCCTGGTCCAACCACTTACAATAGAGAAAAACACAAAGAAAGTAACAGAGCTACACTGCAGCACACTGCTCTAAAATTTCCAGGCTGATTTTATAGATTTAATTGGATTGGCATGGATAATATTTGTCTTAATAAGAGAACGCATTCATTAGGTTGTAAAGTTCAACCCCAAGCAGGAGACAGCATGTGACAAATTACAGAAATAACAAGGGCCTGAATAGCCGAGCAAGTGCACCTGCAGCCATCCACCTGGGGCTGTGATTTCATTACCCTCATAAACCAAGGCAAGGTCAGGCTTACTCAGACTTCGATTAAAAGGCCCCCAAGGAGATCCCAGGTGCAAAAGGAGCTAACTTAGATGCAATGAGAGATATGTGAGAAGGTCTCTTTCCTGTCCTGAAGCAGGCCTTGTTGGAGCAGCTAGATGATGGAGTTAACACAGTAGGTCCGAGGAACTGCCCCACAAAGTACTGGCCACAACCAGAAGATGCGTGTTTGATTTGTCATCAGCTTTTGTTATGAGAGGCAGTCAAGGAAAGTTTTCATAAACTGCGTGCAAACCTAACCTTGCAAGTTTGTTCAGGTGCAGCTCTTTCTCTTAGAGGGCAGGAAGAATAAATCTGTTCTTTTATTTGTGGGTAAGTGGCCTGTCTTCTAGGAGCCAGTGCCAGTTGGGATGAGAATGAAGCCAATGTTCTTGAACCCTGGGAATGGCATGTGAAGTCAGTTGACCTGGCCACATTTCAGGGTCTCCAATTAGATCTGCTTTTCTAAGTGGCTTCTGCAGTTTCAAGTTTTCTTGCTCAAAAGCTGACCTTGCAAAGTGATCCCTGGTGGTGGAATAGCACTTCCAACACCAGTTGGCAAGATGCCTTGGGCTATATTTGAAGCAGAGAGTGGCACAGAAGCGTCAGTGCCTTGTTTTTGAGATATATGCAATACAAACTGATCTTAGGGTTCCTTGAGAGACATTATAGTTAAGGAAGCCATGGTTGATTTAGGGGGGTGAAGTATTCTGTGGTTTTAAGTCTTATATATACCTTAGAAAAATCCTAATTTATATACAATGTCCAAAAATTACCATGACAATTTAGTGAGCTAAACTTAATTTACTTCATGACTAAAAAACAAAATACAAATCTAGATTTTTTTTTTTTTGGACTGGGGATTGAACTCAGGACCTTTGCCTGGCAGGCACTGTGCTGCTAAGTTATATCCCTGGCCCAGAAATACTAGATTGGAACATATTGTGATCTTCCTTTGCCCATCAGTTGTTCATTTATTCCCCAGGATTTAAGGTCTGGCAAATTTTAAGGAGATTTCCTATCCTGGTAAGTCATGAATCTAGGGCTGCGATGTGGCTTCACAGGACTGTGATTAGGTCACACAACTGGGAGAGGTAATTCACCTGATACAAAGGAGTTATTAGATCAGATAGAGAAGTTACCAGAAATAGCCACAGCTGGGACAACTGAGAGGGTTCATAAAAACTACATATAAAGAGCACTAAGAGCCAGAGTTGTCATTGCTAAATTTTGTTTACAAGCAAAAGGATGAAGTTGATGTCAAGGAGTGAGGGGAAAAGTACAAGTATCTCTATAGATATTGAACAGGAAAGTCAGAGGGGACACACAGAAGCTGGGATGTTTGCCCCCCCCCCTTTTTTTTTAGTGCTATAGCCCTTGTGTCTTGATTTTATTCATTTTCTTTTAATTTTATTTTTTGATTTGGTTGGTTTCACAGTGCATGTGTAGGCCCACATTGAGCTCTTTATTAACATCCCTACAATCTATTTGGATTTTGTGGGTTTAAAAAAAAAAGAATCAGACAAATGATTCCAAAGTATACCTTGAGGGAAGTCACTGATTGAACTGGCAAGGTCCAAGAACTATTTTTTAAACCTCTGTTATTGCCTTAATTTATGTCCACAAATACAGTTGTAGATTTTTCGTGTGTGTGTTACCCAGGATTGAACTTAGGCCTTTGTGCTTTTTTTTTTTTTTTGAGACAGGGTCTCACTTTGTAGTTTGGGCTGGCCCTGAGCTCACTATGTAGCCCAGGCAAGCCTCGAACTCAGCAATCCTCCTGTCTCTGCCTCCCTAGTGCTGGGATTACAGGCGTGAACAAAGGCCTTTGTGCTTGCAAGGTAGGTGCTGTACCACTTGAGCTAAATCCCTGGCCAGCTGTTTTACTAGGGCAGAATATTGTGAAGTCAAAATTAAATATGATTTATAAAAAGAGGGTGACTGTGCCACATCTTTTAGGTTCATTTTTTTACCCATCAGTCTACTGTTTTTTTGCTCAATTCAGAGAGAAATCATGAGTTGGCAAAATGCAGTTCTATTAGCTATTGTGACCACTTGGCGTGAGGTCGTGTGGGGTGTCAATTGTTGGCCCAGGAGCCATTGGTCACTGCTGCTGCTGGCTTGTGCCAGATGCCATAGGTCAACTCTACCAACTGTGGGTCTCTGTTGCTGCTGACTGCTGGTGCCTTGTGCTAGACACCGTAGGTTGATTCTGCTGGGTATTGGTCTCTGCTGATGTTCATCATCTCTGGAATTCTTCAGTGTGAATGGTTTTGAGCATGAATTGCTGTCTTTGGAAACAAATATCCTGTCCACACTACTCAGGATGAAAACCTCAAATGGATTTGTAGGATTTCTTGAGCCTACATAACCTGAGAAATGACTCATGAGTGGGCACACAGGAACACCAAAGCAAGTCTTCAACTTACCAGGTCTTTGCTGCAGACTGGAAAAACCAGTATACAGGAGGAAGACCTCCTGGAGTAAGCCCACAAAAGTGGCTGGGATACAGCAGCTGCAGGCCTGTTGCAGGGATGAACAGGGCTGGAAGCTTGCTGTGCATTTGGGCCCTGATTTCTCCCCTGCCACTCCAGGCCTCTTCTCTTCTTCAGAAAGGCCACAGTATCATGTGGAATGGTGGGGTTTTGAGAAGGACACTGACCTGCCTGTCTGGCTGCCCTCATGGTGGAGTGGAGAACAATGCTTTGACAGCATTGAGACAAACTGTCCTAATCTACTGGGGTGAAAGGAGAAGCAAAGGGAATCAAAGTAGAGGGGCAGACAGCTGTTGGCCAATACACATCTTCCCCTTCAGGCCTCAGTGGGGAAAGGGAAATAGTCAGATTCTTTACTTCTGTCTCACATTGCTCCATAAGATGTACCTCTCATAAATTTTAATCATGAAGTCTTCTTTTGTCCTCATACTATATTGGCTTAATGGGAGAAGTAATTGTTTCAGGTCCTTAAAATGAATGACATTTCTGAATGTCCAACAAATGTTAGCATTACTTATTGAACATTTGTCCACATAAAAGTTAAATGATAAAACCTAGGAGACAACACACTTTCACTCTCCTACACACACACACACACACACACACACACACACACACACACACACTTGCTATGAATGTGCCTAAGAGTCTGAGGGAAGGAGGATTTATTGATCTAAACAGGGAGCTTGAAAAATCCACTGATCTAAAAGCTTCTTATCAACTGACCAATTGGTGTGCTGTGACACATAACAGGGTAATATAGGGACAATTGAGACTCCATTTCAGATTACCTCTGAGTCTCTGTTACATTCCTGAGGCTAGAGCCCATGAATGAGATTATATGCATCTAGAAAAGATCCTGTGAAAATACAGGAGACTCTGAGCAGTACCTCTAAGCAGGCTCTCCTTGGGAAGATGGGGTCCAGGCAAATTGCCATAAGCAGAGTGACCTGAGAAGATGTCTGAGGTCCTGACCTCTTGGATATGGACCATTTGACATGCAGGAAGGCAGGAAAGTGTTTTCAGCAAACCAAGGAAGTCACGTCATTCTGGAGATAGACTGAGGTAAGGTATGAGGCAGTTTCCCCTTCTGGCTTTAATACTAATAAAACTAGTTTATGTTTTCTGTGGATTATTACTTTCTTAGTGCATCATATTCCTCCTTGTAGAATAGCAGTGATGCTTACCTGTAGGGTTGTTGTGAGGATTAAATGAATTAACACATGCAAAGTTCTCTCAGAACTGTGTCCAAGGTATACTAACCAAATAGCAATAGTTGACAGTTGTATTAGTAAGCTTTTTGTGGCTGTGACCAAATGCCCTAGGAAATCAAATTAAAGGAGGAAAGATTTATTTTTAACTCAGGGCTTTAGAGGGTTCTGTCCATAGTCATCTGGCTTAAAGGCAGAACAACATGGTGGAAGTGTGTTAGGGTGGAAAGATGCAGCCAGGAAATATGAAGAGAACCAGAGATCTAGGAAGTGGCCAGAGACAGGTTGTACACTGCCAGGGCTACCCTGAATGATCTGCTTGCTTCAACTGGGCCCCACCACCTACCAGCCAATTCAGCTATGGACTCATCAGTGTATGAGCCCAATGATGAAGTTATCATCCCAATGTCAGGAAGTCTCACCACTAAACACATCAGGCTGTGGGGGAGCATTTTGATCAACAGTGATTATTCTGAAAGACTCCATTGAAAGCTCTGGAACCTCAGCCTAAAAAAACTTTGCAAATACTCATACTCAGTGAATTCTGCATATAATGTGTGTGTGCAGTGTGAATACCAGCAAGAGGTACGTGAAGTTGTATGGAAACAGAGGCAGGGACTAAAACAAAGCTGTACAGTGGATTTTGATTGTTTAATGTTTTTTTCCCCCCAGTGGATCAATGACTTTCATGAGAAATGCAGAAGTTGTCTATCTCTTCTTTTTTTGGAGATAGCCTCAAACACAGTTTGACACACATGTGAGGTAGGAGACAGGTGCTAGATAACCCCAATTGAGGGTAAATGTGTGTATCACAGGACTCAGAGCATTTTCTCTCTGTTCAAGTGGTGGCAGAGTAAAGGCTGTTTTCATCTCAGTTCCAGCTTTTAAAAGAGAGGATGTGGTTCAGCTCAATCAAAGATTCATGGACAGTTTCCATTCCTGTCCTCTCTGACCAGCAACAGCAAGATTCCATGGCTGTGCCATCTATCCTGAAGGTGGTCAAAGGGTAGCTGGTGAGAACAGTGTGTGTATAATGCTACATTCGGGGGGCTCTGAGGGAAAGGTGTTTGGGTGACCCAGATCTCACCTGGGGAACCAAACAGTGAACTCCACACCTACACTGAATGAGTCAGACTCCTCCCTAACGTCTTGAAAGGAGGCTATCAACAGAAGTTTATAAAAAGAAAAATTTAGTTATAAAAATAAGGATGACTTAGAAGATGATATGTATTGACACTATCTCTTAGTTTAGTGATCCCTCTTCCTTAAAGATCTCCACATCCAATCACCTGATATACTTTTCATAACTGTATTAGCCATTATAAAGAATCTGGCATTCGATGGCTTTTCTTTCATTTCAGAGTGTCCTGTGAGCAACTCTTCCTTCCATCCCACTGACTTTGTCCAGGTCTCTTCAAATGTTTACTGGTCTGCTTTCCTTTTGGCCCCAAATCTAGTTTTCCTTATCTCTGCTAGCAGCCAGGCAACGTCCAGCGGTCTGGTGTAGTGAGTGTTTAATACCAGGACACATGAAGGAATTATTATTAGCTGTGTGCTGTTAGTAAGTCCAGTGTTTATCCATCTATTAGATAGTGTTTGCTGTTTTTTATTTGTCTTATGATTGTGCTAATATATATATAGATAGATAGATGATAGATAGATAGATAGATAGATAGATAGATAGATAGATAGATAGATAGATAGATATGGTAATTGTTGAGTATCTTAGTTATTTCCAGGAGTGCTCATCGTCAGGATAATTACTCAGTCTAAGTTTCATCAACAGTGTCTCTTAAGCCTCATTACTAGGAGGACATATTTCAAAAATGCACTCAGAAAGATAGCATAACAAGACTAACTTGAAAAGAATATAAAGTGAAAGAAGTCAGTACAAGGAAAAAATACATAATCTGACAAGAGTCAGACTAGTAAGTGTGCTTGCAAGTAGTACCTCACTCTTAACACCTTGACTTTCTCAGGAAGAGGGAGATGCCAAATGTTCTGTAACTCTCAGAATCCACAAGGCTTTTGACAGAGGTACTGTACTGATTCCTATGCTGGTGATTGAGGTTTATGCACCAAGGAGAGGGTTAACTCAGAGAGCAGGGTGCTAGAGTACACTCTAAAGATCCTGCATTTGCTGGGTTTTCAAGAATGAGAGTTCTACCTTTGATGCAAAAAGATCAAGAGGCAACTCTGAGCACCCTTCCGGCTGCCTAGGTGGACCTGGGCCAGTAACTGAATCTTGGTCCTTTCTACCATAGTAGATGTCAGTGAGAAACTCAATAGTGCAGGTAACTCTTTGAGTAGTTGAAATAACCAGTGTAAAGCACCTGTAAAGCCTGGGGCAATTACAGTCCCTTTCCTTCCTCAGTCTTACTTTCCTGACTGCAGAAAGGAACAGAATGGGAAGAAGTTGGTTTCCAAAGCAGTGAACAACAGGCCTCTCTTGCTTTGTGACTTGACCTCCTTTTCCTAATCCCCTCCAAGGGTTTTTTTCAATGCATCTCCACATTCTTCTCATCTTCTTTACCACCATCTTCCAAGCCTAACAGAAAGATTTTTTCTTGGGGCCTCCTTGATATGTTGGTGATGTATTATTTAAAACCATCCCAAGCACACCAATTTCTGGGGTAATTTTCTGTTCTATTTTTAAAAGAAATAAATAATGGAAGTCTCCAATAGTACAGCAGCACACACTACTACTTGCTCTATGGAGCAAGGCTTGTTACTGTGCCCGCACAGTGCCACCTTGTCCTTCATCATCCTCACAATGATAGCGTGCTGCTCTAGCACCTGGTGACCGGAGTCCACCTAAGACAGAGGAGAGCCCTGCGCCTCGTGCCTGGAGAGGAAGCTTCAGTGATTGCTTGCACAAATGATGCTAGTTTGTTTTTTAATTACACAGTTGGAGGCATCGATGTACAAGGACTTTAGATGCTTTGTTCAAACTTAAAGTGAATAAGAGAGTTAATGATATTAAATAAATTTGCTATTCACCCAAAAATCTTCCTGAAAGAGCAAATGGGAGACATACACCTAGTACATTATTCATAACAACCTAATGGCCTCACCAGCAGCAGCCTGTGAGTCAGAGACCCGTGGACGTACACGATCCCCGTGGGGCTGGCTCTGGCTATTTCATTTCCAGGGATGAAGGGTCTGATAAGAGAGATGGGTTACCAGGGTGACTTCAGATGTGCATGACAGTTTGATTTATTCTTTGAATTTTAAAAGTCCCTGGGTCATCGTTTTCTAATCTGTTGAGAGATATTAGAGAGTGAGAAATAGAAAAGCATTTAGAAAACTGGAACATACTGAGACAATGTTTCATAAAAATCGAGCCAGAGGAAGTGTGTTGAAATATTATTTAATGAGGGTCAGCTGAAATGGCATCAAATTAGTATTTTTATCTGAAATATCACTAGGTCTGGAAAATTCCAGGTGACATTTATGCTATTGAAACTGATTTTCACTATCAAAGCAGGATTATGCAGATCTCTTGTGATAACAAACTATATACCCCCTCTCCAATGCTTCCTTTGATAGTTTTAGAAGGGAAATTCTCTCCCATGCTTTGTCCCTGATCATGGAGCATGTGAACTCAAATGAACTCTGAAATGTAGAAAATGTCATGTGCTTTTTCTATTTGTGTTTCTTTAATTCATTCATCCTCTCTTCTTAATTCAAACCAAATGTTCATTAGCCCTGTACTTATTAAACATCTTAAATGAGTCCCCATTTCCCAGAATGCCAAGGACTTTCTAGGCGCTTGGGATATGTTACTGTATATGATAGACAAGTATTTTGGCAAAAAATAAAAATAGCTACCAAATAGTAAATCATGTAGAATGGTGAAAGGGCTAAATATTACAAATATTAATCAGAACAGGAAGCAGAGATCAGGAGTGTCATATGAGAGAATATTCATCTATAAATAAAATGATCACAATAAGCCTCACTGTGAAGTTAACATCTCCGCAAAAGCCTGGAACATCAGAGGGGGCATGAGCCAGGTGGTTCTCAGTGGAGGGGCTGCTCCAGGCAGAAGAACCAGAAGGACGCGACTGCTTAGCCCTGAGGCGGGTGGGCTCTGGTTACACTTGATCTTAGCCAAAAGGCCGAGAAGCGATAGGTGGGCTCTGGTTATATCCCAAGAAGAGCAAGAAGGCGACAGTCTCTGGAAAAGAGTGGGGGAGACACCAGGAAATGAGCCAGGAAGGATAGGGGTCCGAGTGCGAAGGGTGGAGATCGTGCAGGTTGGTTCGCAGAAGAGTGGGCGGATGTTAGCTTTTATTCCATGGGAAATGGTGAGTTACCATTGGCTCAGGGACAAGGATTTGACAGAATCTTGAGTTGTTTTCCTCTCCTTAGACTGACGTCACCTTTTGTGAGGTGTCTCAGGGAGGGCAGACTTGTCAGAATATAGGCACAACTCACGCAAGGGCCTGGTGAAAGCTGGAAGCAGTGCCAGAGGACTTCCGGTGTAGACTTCCGGTGCGGCTAGGGGCGTGTCCATTCTTCGCGCAATAAGCACCAAATCCAGATTCCGTCTCTCTTACATCTTGTGTGTCTGTTGCTTTGGCTTAAGAGTTATATTTCAATTTGTTTGAGGTAGGTCTGAATCCATCCACCAATCAGTTAATCGTGTTCTTTCCCTCAGCAAACTCTGACTCTGATCTTCTGTTGTGATCCCAAATAATTTTAGTATAGAACATGAATTCCATAGATATCCATTAATTCTATCCATTGTATAAATACAATTACATGTAGTGATTCCAAACAGATTTGAAAACTTTAGGTTCTCAGGCTGTGGATTTTAACTCCTGATACAGAACTTTGGCCACACTCACCAAGTTCTCTGTGTTGTTTTCAGTTTTGTGATTCCAGACATTTTTATAGCAGTTTGTATTTAATTTTTTAAGAAAATTCTGAGGTTTAATTGCTAAAGATTTTTGTTTCTAATTTTTTAGTTAATTTCTAATTTTGTAGTTAATTTTGTTTCTAATTTTGTAGCTTTAATGCACTAGAAATGAAGCAAATTCGCAAAACTTAATGAAATAATATATGTCCATTTTATGAATACTCTATTTTTAGTAGCCTTTAAAAACGCATGTGGTGAGACTCACACATCATTTCCAGCCAACCTATTATTCTCCTAATTGTCATAGCTGACAAAGTAAGACAGTCAGTCACTCATCCTGTTTTCCACATGTGACATAATGCATTTCAGAGTAGTAGGTCAGCGGACAAAATACAGAATATCCAAGTAAACAAATCAAATGTTGGAGATGAATATGTTCCCAAATTGTACTTACAAAATAATGGGGAAGAAACAATAATAAAGAATGACACTGTTTCATGCATTTTAATGAATGCATAACTCTAGACAGAGATCTTCAATGACTGCTAATGTCACCAGGATAAACTATTCCTTGCATACATTTGTGACTGCAGTAAACAGATGATGACTTTATCAAATGCTGGATCCTTTGGTAAATGGACAAAAACCCAAGGGACTGATGAATCCTCAACCTTATTCAGTATGAGAAGTCCAAGAGAAAATGCTAGTGCCAAGTTAGGCCTAACTTCCACATGAAAGGTAGGATAAAAAATAAGAGAATAGTCCACAAGAAGAGGATATCCAAGTGACTTAACCGGCTTGACCTTACTGATGGAAGGAAAGAAAGAAAAACAAAAAACAATTCTTCCCTGAGTTTCAAATGCAAAATCTCTCTCTCATATGAAATGTTGGCTTACTTTTATACTATTGACATGGTCAAAACTATATGCAACTTCACATATCTAACCTAAGTGCTCTTGGAAGTAAAATAAATCCAAGCTAAGTCTTGAGGTATTCCCACAAAGTCATAAGAAGAGTGAGGAGCTCACAAGAAACAAGTCAATAAACTACAATGAGGCAAAGCTAGCAAAAGCAACAGCACGAGGTTCTTCTTGTTATCATACACAAAACGTAAAATAAAGTTTGTGTTTGAATAAATCAAAACATTGAAAAGGAACATGGGAATGTACAATAAAGCAAAAAAAGATTTCATAGTAATGAAAAGGAACCTCTGTATATGACACAAGTAAAATTTGAGAATTTATATATTATTATACATCAGATTTATTACAGCCACAGACACAATTAGTAAACTCGAAGTTAGTTTCAGTGAGACCATCTATAATTCAGTTAAAGATGTAGAGATTAAAGATAAGAGTTATTAAGATAGAAGGATGTTATAAAAAGATACACAATATTTTTACTAAGTTACAGACACAGTTAATAGAAAAAGAAAAAGTTAATATTAAAAAGACAACAGTGAAGTGTTTTTCAGAAGTGTCAAAAGAGAAACACTTCATGGCTAGTGCCTATCATCTCAGCATTCTGGGAAACTGAGGGAGGATGATCACATGTTTGACTCCAGCCTGGACAGCTTAGCGACTTAGAGATACCCTGTCTCAAAATTAAAAAGAGAGAGAAAGCTTGGCACATAGCTCAGGCTCAGTCCCCAGTACCACCAAGGAAGGAGCTTCAGATTTAAGTAGCTGGGTGAACTCTGGGTAAGACAAGTGAGAAATAACCTTGATCTAAATATATCATGTTGGATCAGAAAGTATAAAAGACCCAACTATGTACATAAGGCTTAGATCCACAATGTCTCCCACAAGACACATTATTCAGAGGTGGTGCTTTTGGGAGGTGATTGCATCCCTGGGGCACTATAGATATCAGCCGATCAGTCAGCAGAATAAACTGCTGGAAAAGAGAGCCTGGTGAGAGGAAGGGGAGCACCCAGCAGGGCGGCCCTTACTTTCAGTGTTGCTGAGACAAGACACAGACAACCACAAGTTAAAGGAGGAAAGATTTGTCTTGGCTCCTGATCTGTAGAGGCTCCAGTCCATGGTCGGCTGGCTCTAAGGGCAGGGTGGCATGGCAGAGGGTGTCTCAGAGGAGAAGCAGTCTATTGCAGAGGAAGAAGGCAGCAGGGAGCCTGCCTTCCAACTTTTTCTTTGATGCTATCCTGGCTATGGACCTTTCAGGTGGTGTCACCCATACCCAGCGTGAGGCTTCCGTCTTCAGAAAATCCATTTAGCCACGCTCAGAATTATGTTAATTCCAATCAGTGGACTAATTTAGTGTCTTACAGCCTCACTGCCCGCAAGCTTTGAGAAACGTCTTTATGAGTGGGTAAGGCTTTGGGCAGACATCTGAATTGTTTTCCCATTCTGCTTCCTGGCCACCATGCCCTTCCGTTCCTACTTGGGCATCTGCTGACTGTGGACCGAAGCTAAGAGCCACAGTATCCTCTCTTCCTTTTAGTTGTGGGGATGGGGTATCCCCCCCAGGAGTGAGAGAGCTGACTGATGAAATAAAATGTATTTTTCAAGCATTTATTTATTCATTTTTTTCTGGGCACAAACCCAGGGCCTGTGTTTCCTGAGTGTGAATTTTACCTTTGAGGTGCAGTACTAGCCCAAGAATTATTGGTTAAATATAAAGTTAGATTAAGGTTGAAATTTTAAAAAGTGATAAATAATGTATATGCAAACCAAAAAGCACTAGTGTGGTTAAATAAATATCAATTAAATAAAGTATAAGGCAAGAAGGACTGCTGAAGACATTTCATAATGCAGAAAGGATCAATACAAGAAAGAACGTGAAAAGGAATAATACTTTAGAGGGACTTAATGTCTTTGCTTCAGATTACATAAAGAAAACATTGACAGAGAGTTGATGAGGGCAGCACAGAAAGCCATTGAGCTGGGATGTTGTCAACATGTGCAAAAGCTGTCTGCACAGTGAGCACAGACCGGGGAGGGGGACAGGAAACCAAAATTACTTGACTCACTGAAGAAGATACTAACAGGGACCCCTCAGGCAGAGGGAAAGTGATGCTGGAAGGAGACAGGGCCAGGCAGAAAAGAACAAAGAGGAAAAGAAAGAATAAACAGTGCCGGAGATTTAGCTCAGTGGTTCCAGCGCCTGCCTCGCAAATGCAAGGTCCTGAGTTCAATCCCGGTAACCACA
>PVIC010019499.1:0-30459 GCA_004025085.1 Thryonomys swinderianus
AAAAAAAAAAAATTAAAGTTAAATAAAATAGCTGTAAGCGGGGTGGGGGGCGAGTAGCATTTGAATTTGGCACTGCTAGAATTTTAGTCTTGAGATCAGGACATAATCCACATCCCCATCCACAGAGTTCCTTAATGGCCAATGTTATAGCTTCTGTCTAGATGTTCACCCAAAGCCTCATGTAGTCACAGGTGGGAATTTTTCATTTAAATGTTTTTTTCTGGCACCAGGAATCCACTTGGCAAACAGATATGGTTCCACTGAGCTAAATTCCTGGTCTGGGTGGGGCTTTTTCAGAGGTGGCTGAATCTAGTGTGTGACTGAGTCATGGTGCAATGCTAGGATGAAGGGTGCTAGGGTTATGGATGGGTGATCACGATGTCAGTCCGCTGACTGGTTTGGTTCTGCCATTATCCCAGTAGCCTAGACACAATAAAAGGGACAGAAAGAGGCTTGTCTCAACCCTTGCTAGCTTGTTTTTTCTGCCTTTTCTGAACAGTGAAGCTCCCAGCCCTGAGCTGCTCCTGGTTCGAGTCAGTTAACTATGGACTGAAACTCTACGAGCCATGAGCCAAATAAACTTCCCTCTCTCTGAGTCTTAGGTATTTTCTTTCAGCATTGAGAAAAGTAATTAAAACACCCGGAATAGGAGTATTACATGGACCGGTACAGGTTTAAGGAGTCTTTTGTCTGTTAGCCCTTGACCCAACTGTGGGCCTTCATTTTTCCTTTCCTCTGGCTTCACAGTGACCAGACAGAGCTGGGCAGAAGTTGGATGGTCCGCCTGAGTGTTCATGTACTCAGTCCCAGGAACTGTAGGCAGGTGGGATGTTTTCACCTGTGGCCTCTCACTGAGCTTTTCACTGGGCTCACGGATGAGGAACGAACTCAGTGAGCAGGTTTCTGTTCAAAGCGTAGCACTGGAAGCTCTAAGAAAAGAATGGATATGGCCCAGAATAGCTAATGATAATCCCTCTTGCATGTTGTACAAAACACTGACAGATAGTACAGTGTGATATTTTGATGCATGTATTCATTGTATAATGATCAACTCAGAATATTTAGGTGATGGGTTCTCTCAAACATGTATCATTTATTATAATGAGAACACTGAAAACCTTCTGTGTATACAATACTGTTAACTGTCACCTCCCTTTGGGACAATAGCACACCTGCATTTATTCCTCATCTCCGACTGTCACTCTGAACCCACCAACCAGTCTCATCTCCTCTTGTGCTTGTGTCTTTAATTTGGAACAGAGGAAGGAACCCTGGGTTGGGTGCTTGTTAAGTATGGGGCTCTATCCCTGCACCTTGGCCCCGGACTTCTTTCCAGGTGGTGCTATTTTTTTATTTTTAAATTTTTATTTATTTTTTTGAGACAGGGTCTCGCTTTGTAGTTGAGGCTGGGCCTGAGCTCACTATGTAGCTCAGGCAAGACTGGAACTCAGCAATCCTCCTGCCTCTGCCTCCTGACTGCTGGGATTACAGGCTTGAGCCACCAAGCCCGGCATTTGTGCTATGTGATACTGATTGCTGGTGAGCATGAGTCACCATGCCGGTATTGTTATATGTGGTTACCAGGGATCAAACCAGGGAACTTGTACTTGCTAGGCAAGCACTGGAACCACTGAGCCAAATCTCTGGCCCCTCAGCTTTATTTTTGTTTTGAGACAAGGTCTCTCTGTGTAGTTCAGGCTGGGCTGGGACTCAGAGACACAGAAGCCCAGGCTAGTAGTGTCAGACTCATGGGTGTGCAGGGCCAGGAACTGAGCAGCAAGAGAGTCTGCACACCTCATGAGTGACCCAGAGAGGGTCTTGGCTCATGGTCAGAGTTGCACAGCTGGTCTCTGCGAGTCCTTTAGATCGTAGAGCACTTTCTCCATAAATAGAGCAACCTCTTATGATACAAAAGAAGAGAACTTTCTGCCCACAGTCCTGAAATGGCTTCTTAATAGGGAAAATGATTGTGAAACTTTTAGGGTTTGTTTGTTTTTTTGAGACAGGGTCAAGTTTTGTGGTTCAGGCTACCCCTGAACTCACTATATAGCCTAGGTTAGCCTCAAACTCACAGCAATCCTTCTGCCTCTTCCTCCCGAGTGCTGGGATTATAAGTGTGAGCCATCACGCCTGGCAATTGTGAAATTTTTACTGTAGTTTATATTTTATTATCATTTTCAATATTTTTTATGTGTCCTGGGGACCCAACCCAAGACTGTGCACATGTTAGCAAGTACTCTATCACTAAGCAACTCCCCCAGGCCCAGCTCCTATTTTGCAGGTTTGTAAATTCCTGAGATAGGATATGAGAAGTAGAATGACTCTTGGGTTTATATAAGTGAGATGAAGTTCTGATTGGAGAAATGACAGATATTGTGTTTGCACAGACTAAGACTCCAAGGAGTGTTAAAGGCAGAGGGAAAATGGTAGCAGATTGAACTTGAGCATAATGATTATTGTATTAAGTGTATATGACCTAAATACTCCAATTTTGTAGCAGAGTTTATTGAACTGGATAAAAACCAACAAAGCAGGGCCTGGGATTTAGCTCAGTGGCTCTGCCACCTGTTTTGGAAGCACAAGATCCTGAGTTCAATCCTTGACACCCCTCCAAAAAAAGACAGAAAGAAAAAACAACAAAACGATACATCAAGGTCCAACTCTAGATCCTTACAAGAAATTCACTGTCAAGGACTGTGAGAAGACTAAGAATATAGCTCAGGGCCGGAGGGTTAGCTCAGTGGTTCTGGCGCCTGCCTCACAAGCATAAGGACCTGAGTTCGATCCCCGGTTACCACATATAATGCTGGGCGTGGTGGCTCACGCCTGTCATCCCAGCACTCGGGAGGCAGAGACGGGAGGATTGCTGAGTTCGCGGTGGCTTGCCTGGGCACCATAGTGAGCTCAGGGCCAGCCTGAACTACAAAGCAAGACCCCCTGTCTCCAAAAAAGCAAAAAAAAAAAAAAAAAAAAAAAAAAAGAATATAGCTCAGTGGTTCCAGCACCTGCCTTGAAAGTGGAAGGTCCCAAGTTTGATCGCTGGTACCAAAAAGAAACAAACAAAAAACCCCAAAACACCCAAACAGCAACAACAACAACAACCACAAAAGAACTGTGAGAAAGAAAGAGAGACAAAGAAACAGAGAGAGAGAGAGAAAGAAGGAAGGAAGGAAAGACAGAGAAACAAAGAGAGAAAAAAGAAGGAAGGAAAGAAAGAAAGGAAGAAAAAAGAAAGGAAAGAAAGAGAAAAAAACTGAGAAACAGATGTTGGGAACTAGGAAGAGGAATAAGGAATGGGGAGGGGTAAAGGAAAGAAAGGACAAGAAAAAAGAATAGAAGGAAAAAACAGAAAGGAAGCTTTTGTAAATAAGGAAGGGAAGAGGGGTCGGAGGGAGGGTAGAGAAATAGGAAAACAGAAGTAAGATATATCACATACAGATACAAATTCCTTATGATGAATGTGATCGTTATGTATATGTAAAACGCAGCAGTAAATGTTTTGCTTTAAAAAGAGAAAGAACTGTGAGAAGTCTGACATTTCACCTTCTATGCACGTTACGAGGTAGCCCACCAGTTTTGAGGTGCTGGTGGAGGAATGCAGAGTCCTGGTGAAGGTTGAGAGCTGCTGAATCACTCTCTCAGCATTCCACCCAATTCCCCAAGTCCTGATTCCTCAGGGCAATGCAGAGTCAAGGGACTAAGGCAGCAGCAGCAGCAGCAACAGCGCAGGAATGTGGGGAATTGAAATCTTTACAATTCATGGTGGGCGGTGACCACAGCTGCCCTCATTGTTTTGTTTTTTTGTACCAGGGATCAGACTCAGGACCTTGAGCTTGCCAAGCAGGCCCTGTGCTGCTGAGTTAAATCCTTGACAGTGTGCTTACCACACTCCAAGGTAGGAAGCAACCCTGCCCTTGCTTTGAAGGGAGGTGCTGTTTGGTACCCAATCCCCCTTAGCGACAGTCCAGAATAGAAGACAATCGGCCCTGCTCAACAGACAGCCCAGTGGGAAAGTGCCTCTCACACCTGCTCTCCAGGAGTCTGCTGCCCCAACTATCGCATGTTGCCCTCTCTGGTCTCCACTAAGGAAATAAACTGGGTGCAAGAGAGAGGAAGTCTAACCAGGTGTTAGGGTGCAAGCCTGTAATCCCAGCAGTTGGGAGGCTGAGGCAGGAGGATTACCATAAGTTTGAGGTCAGCATGGGTCATCCACTGGTAGAGCTCTGCCTAGATTACATAACACCCTTGGACTGGATCCCTAGTACTGGATAAAAAAGAAAGAAAGAAAGAAAAGAAAAAGAAAGAAAGAAAGAGAGAGAGAGAAAGAAGGAAAGAAAAAAAGAAGGAAAGGAAGGAAAGGAAGAGAGAAAGAAAGAAAAAGAAAGAAAACAGATAAAATTCAAGAATTATGAAAACAAGCATTACTTTCTGTGTACCTATATAAATGTTGCGCATTTAAAATTTTCTTTTGGCCGGCGTGGGCTACCACGCCAGCAGGGGGAGGGCTCGAGACACGGTCTCACTGTGGAGTTCAGGTTGGCCTTGAATTCACTATGCAGCCCAGGTTGGGCTCAAACTCAGCCTCTCCAGCTCTAGTATTATAGATGAATGCCAACATGTCCAGCTGGGTTTTTTTTTTTTTTTAGAAATTTAAAATTTTTTTAAACAAATACAATAAAATACTCCTATGTGTAGTATTTTAATCCCCCAACAGCAATCCCTCTCCCCTTCCACCCCTTACAGCTACAAGGGCCAGTTTTAACATTCTGTATTAGTTAGTCTGTGACCAATCCTGAGAAAGAAACTGGTGAGAAAATGTAATACAAGGAACTATGGTCTATAGCAGGGAGTGGCCAGAGATTTGCTACTAAAAATAAAAAGATGCTTGGTGTGGGGGCGCCATCCGTAATTCAAACACAGGAGACAGAGGCAGGAGGTGCACCATGAGTTCCAGGTCTAGCTGGGCTACACAGTGAGACTCTGTCTCAAAAAAATCCAAATTAAAAAAAAAAAAAGAAAAGAAAAAAATCCAAATAAATAAATGTAGAGAGAACAGCAGATACATAACTGCAGATACTACGTCGTACAATACTTTCGGTCACTCCACACACGAGGAGGGGGGGGGTCCAGACCTCGTTGGAGACCTCTCACCTGTGACCACTGGCGGCGGCCGGCCGTGTCTCAGGGGTCGCTGCGAGGCCACCCTGGGAACGCGGGGCGCCTGCGCTCTAGAACACGGCGGCGCGCGCAGGAGGCTCCGAGGAGGGGGCGGGGTCCGCCCCGCAGAGCCTGGACCGCGGCTCTAGTACCAGGGCCGCGACTGCCCCCTGCTTCCCGCCTCTGGAGCGGCTAAAGTATCGCGAGGAAGGACCCAGATTCCCGTCCACAAAGCGCCCGAAGAACTGTTTAAAGCAGAGGGGCAATAAACTGATGGTTACCAGGAAAGCCACCGAGTAAACTCAGGCTTTTAATTCTTGCAGATATAACCTTAATGCTTTTTTTTTTTTTTTTCCTTTTTGAGACAGGGTCTCGCTTTGTAGTTCAGGCTGGCCCTGAGTTCACTATGTAGTCTAGGCAAGCCTCGAACTCAGCAATCCTCCTGTCTCTGCCTCCCAAGTGCTGGGATTACAGGCGTGAGCCACCACGCCCGGCTTTTTTTTTTTTTAGACAGGGTCTCGCTTTGTAGCTCAGGCTGGCTCTGAGCTCACTATGTAGTCCAGGCGAGCCTGGAACTCACAGCAATCCTCCTGCCTCTGCCTCTCCATTGCTGGGATTACAGGCGCCAGGCCACCACCCCCGGCAATACTCATGTTTTTTGTTTTTTTTTTTTTGAGACAGTCTCGCTTTGTAGTTCAGGCTGGCCCTGAGCTCACTATGTAGTCCAGGCAAGCGTCGAACTCAGCAATCCTCCTGTCTCTGCCTCCTGAGTGCTGGGATTACAGGCGTGAGCCACCACGCCAGGCTATACTCATGTTTTTAAAGTGTGTGGGAGGAACACTATATGGATTTGGGCTTCCTTTTCATTATGGTATTTAACTTTTTTTTTTGTTTGTTTTTAGACCTTCTGCCTATGTAGCCCATAGTGCTGGTAGATTTTAACAAACGTGTACCATCATGTTCCTGTAGTATTTTATGTTTACTTCACTGGCAACTCTGTAACTTTGCGTCTTATTTAATAATACGTATACTTGGGCCAGAGAATTTACCTTAGTGGTTCCAGCGTCTGCCTAGCAAGCACGGGGTCCCTGGTTCAATCCCTGGTAACCACATACAACAACACTGGGTGTGGTGACTCACACCCACCACCAATCAGTACCACGTACCACAGTACAGAGCTCACACCTGTCATTCCAGCACTCGGGAGGCAGAGGCAGGAGGATTGCTGAGTTTGGGCTACATAGTGAGTTCAGGGACAACCTGAACTACAAAGCGAGACCCTGTCTTAATCAATCAATCAATCAATCAATCAATCAATCAATCGTATACTCTGTGATGGGGGCGGGGGTCTTGGCCACGCTAACTTCCCACCCTGAGCTACAGCGCCATCTCTCCCTGTTGGTTAAAAATGCCTGTGACTCAGTGGAGGGAGTGCGCCAGCCCCCACCCGTCTTCCCGTTTATTTTCTTCCGCGCCTTATCCAGCTGTCTTCTCTAGTGACGCTGTTATATGCACAAGGTGACATAACTGTGAGGGGTGTCCCCTCTGGCTTAGGTGGAGTTAGCCCCATACCTGGAGAAAGGAGTTCAGTCCCTGGGACATGCTGCTAATGACAGGAGGGGGCTCTGTCCGACCACTGCCAGGGGACTCTGGAGGGGGCGGTGGGCACGCAGGCTGTGCCATGCTCCGGCCTCCTGAGGTCTAGCAGAGGGCTGGGTTTCGCCTGGGTCTCACTGCCTTCGGCACCGGAGAGGACGCGTTAGCTCGGTCCCCGGTGCCTGTGAGTATCGGGAGCCTCTCGAAGGTCAAAGGGGACAGAGGGAGCCAGAGAGGCCTGCATCAAAGCCAGTGTGTGCTGGGCACTGGGCACAACAGACCGCGGGGGCGCGGGCTCAGGGCTCAGGACCTGGCCTGTGGGTCACTCCCCAGTGATGGGGTTAGTTTCGTTCTGAGAGAGCCGTTGGGCCTAGCGACGGCCAGTCCCGTCCTTAACTGCGCTGTCTCCTGCGCGGCCCTGTGCCCGGCCCTGAACGGTGCGCAGGGTAACGATGAACCTGCCTGGTCCCGCGGCCTCACGGCTCACCAGAGCGCCCATTAGATTGGGGGGTCGGTGTGCAAGGCCTGGCTTTGCCCCCCTGGGGCCGATCCTGCTCTGTCAGCTCCTGTTACAAATTAGTCATCTGGCGCGCAGTATGGAAAGGGCGAATTCAGAGGAAGCCGTTTTCTTTCAAGTAGTGTCATTTATGTTTGTGTTTTGCTTTGAAATTTAGAACTCTTTTTTTGAATTTAACAATCTTCAGAACTGATACAGGACAGTTTCCTTTGAGAAACCACTGGCGAGAGGTGTGAGCCCGCGGCTTCCGCGCGTCCTTGGAAAAGGCAGGGGGACGCTTGGATCCCGGGGACACAGAGCAGACCGGCGGGGCGGGCGGGGGTGGGGCGAGCGCTCTGGAGCCGCGAGCCGCGGAGGCGCCCTCTTCCGGTGGCGCCAGGGGCACCCCGACGTGTGGGGCCCTCCAGTGGGGAAGGACTCCGCTGTCTCTTCCCACGGGACTAACGCGCCAGGACAGGGCAGGCACGCAGGCTGCAGGGATCCGCCCCGCGAGGAAAACCCCGCGGGCCCAGCTCTAGGCCACAGCGGCCACTGCGTTCACACCGGCCGGCTCTGCTGGGGCTGGTAGGAAGCTGGCTTAGACACGGAGCCAAGATGGACACTGGCCGTCTTGTTTCTCTTGGCCAGGGCTGTCCTGTGCTGCAAGGTTCTGGGGCCTTAGCAAGCCGCTCCTCAAGTCCTCCAGCTGCGAGCCCGTTTTTCCATGCCTGGATCCCTGTGCCTTCCCTGAGCTCCTGCTCTCCGATCTTTCAGTCTGTTTTCTTCCGGAAGACCAGACCTTAGAAATTTGACTTGTATATATTTTTTATCTTGGGCCACTTTTTCCTTAAAAAGTGATGAGCATGTAGGTAATTGTCTGTCTTCCTACCTACGAGCGTGCAGCTCTTCTGGTGCGGATGTGCAAAGTGCCCCTTCCTTCAGGGACGCCCCTACGTGTCTACTTCCAGCTGCCCCGTGCACGGAGCTGACCCGGGGGAGCCCGCGGTGAGATCTGGAGACCCGGGACTGGCCCCCTGATTGGTGCAGCCCCTGGCTGGCAGGGCGCAGGGCGCAGGGCGCAGGGCAGGCCAGGGTAACTGCTCCAGAGAGAGAGGACAGTTGCCAAGTCTTGAAACTCCACAAACAAGGACACACAGGGGTCAGCAGAGCAGAGCTAGTGGGCTCCAAGGACTCAGGCCTGGGACCAGGGACACAGGACGGGCACGGGCCGGGTCACTGTGCGAACAGCCCTGCACTTGGCCCATGCGATTCAGAGCCTGAGCTGATTGATCAAGTTTGGGTCAATCACCGACTGTGTGCATGATAGCGGTCCAATGGGTGAGAAGGAAGCTGAAAATTCCTGTTGCCTGGTAACGTTGTAGTCATTATAGGTTTAGATAAACAAATACTTACCATTGTGTTTACAGTTGCTTATAACATTCAGTATAGTAAGCCAGGTGTACTGATACATGCCTGCAATACTGACACTCTGGAAGGCTGAGGCAGGAAGATCCAAATTTGATGCTAGCCTGGACAACTTAGTAAGACTCTGTATCAAAATAAAATATTAAAAAGCAGCTGGGGATGTATAGCTCAGCCTGACACTCCAGGTTTGATTCCCTGTACTGCCTAGAAAAGGGGGGAAAAAGAATGGTACCATGTTCTATGGTTTTAGGACCATAGCAAAAGGTCATACTGCCTATGTTTATATAAGCAAGAGTACTCCAGAATCTCGCAGTGACAAAATCACACAGCAGGCAGCTCTCCGAACTCCTCAGAACCTTATGTGACTCCTGACTGAATATGCATCTCTTCTCCACCCTGTCCAGTTAGCGCAATGTCACCGGGGTAGTGGCTCGGCATGATGCTCCATGTGATGTCTGGGTGATCCAGGTCCCCTCTGGACATTGCTTAAAAACGTTAACATGGCACTTAAGTAAAATAATGGCTATTCTTGCCTGTTTTATCTAAACACAAACGTTTCTGTCCTCTTTTCTAATTACAGTTGGAAGAGGACACACTCATCAGGTCACAGCTGAGCTCCGTGGATCCACTACTTCCTAATCTGCCGCAGTGATGCTGTGTCCAGCCCAGAAGCTGTGGGGGTTTGAGATGTTGGCTCTGTGGCAGTCTGCGTCATTTTCTGGGATGTAGCTTCAGGGCTGCACTGGTTACCACCATTCTGTATCCTGTAGTGCTCATGTCTGCTGGCCCTCTGCACCCCTGGACTTACTGCCCCGGGTAGAGGGCAGTTTTGAAGTTTCCACTTGGTTTTCTCCATAGGTCAGCAACCCAAGCATATCAAATCCTGTTGTACACTTATGGACCAGTGAAAATCTACCACTCTGGGCTAGGATGCTGGGGATGACCCAGCCCCTGTTATACCAGATGGCGCTTGTCTTCAGGTATCATTGTCAGCTCGGCTCCTGTCTGTAATCCTCCAAGAGCCTCTGATTGTACAGTTCCCTGGGCTACAAGATTCTTCCAGGGTCTTGTCTTAGCCACATCCTCATGCCCAGGAATTGAACAAAGATCAGAACTTCTTATTGAGGCAACAGAATTACACTGACTTGCCTTTTTTTGATTAAATACAAAGCTCTCCTTTGAGAAGCCCATCCCACTTTTGTAAGCCCCGAGGGTTCTGAGGGTTTAAGGGTTAGCAGCTGGGCTGGAGATTTAGCTCAGTGGTTCCAGTGCCTGCCTTGCAAGCACAGGGTCCCTGGTTCATCCCGGTAACCACATACAAGACTGGGCATGGGACTCACGCCCACCAGCAATCAGCACCACATACCACAGTGCCAGGTGTGATGGCTCATGCCTGTAATCCCAGCACTAGGGAGGCAGAGGCAGGAGGATTGATGAGTTTGAGGCTGGCTTACATAGTGAACTCAGGGCCAGCCTGCACTACAAAGTGAGACCATCTTAAAAAAAAAAAAAAAGTCAGCAGCCCACAGTATCCATCTTGATATGGGGTCCTGTGTTTTCTATAACAGATCTTCCTTGCTAGGCATTTGAAGGAGGGGCTCTTCAGAGGACACTTGCCTAACAGGAGGCCCTGGGTTTGTCCCCAACACCAAACCAAACCAAACTGAACTCATTACTTAGGCTACAGGTGTAGCTCAGTGTAGACTGTGTGCCTGGCATATGTGAGACTGGCTTCAATCCCTAGGTTCCAAACAATAAGAAGCCTTCAGCCTGCTGCAGGTCCTGCCTTCTCTGACTGTGGCTGCTAAGTGCCTCCTTGTGAGTGATCAGAGGCCTTAGCTCTCAAGTTTTGCATGGCTTGCTCCTCAGCAGCCCTCAGCTTCATTACCACTCTGTGGGGCATCAATCCAACTTGGCAGAAATTGTGGGCATGGCTCTGTGGGCCCTGCAGCACTCAGCCTGTGTTCTCCTTCACTGGGATGTTTTCTTTGGTCACCACCACTGGAATCAGTAGCAACTGAGGTACCACTTGTGCCAGAAACTGTGTGCTGTGCCCACTGACCAGGGTGCCATCTTGAGTGTGCTGGTCCCAAATGCATCTCGTGGTCTGGCTCATCCGTGCTGGTCTGGGCTTTCTAGGTCGCAGTCACCAACGCAGGATTCGATTTCAAGTGATTCCTTCGGGGGATGTGGGTGAAGAGAGGGAGAGGCTGGGGAGGCAGAAGAACAGACAGACCGGAGGGGCGGAGGGAGGCGGAGTGCTGTGCTCACCTAAGGCAGGGCGGTGAGGCCCTGTGCTGAGTCTTGCAAGCGGTGTTCCCGCTGTGCTCAGTCCTCCTTCCCCTGTGGTAACCTCTGTCCCCTGCACGACAGCAGATAGGTAAGAGAACATCTCCTTACTGTCTTCGTCTGAAACATCTTAATATCCACTAGCCATTTTTCATCTCTTTTTGCTCACTGTTAAGGTCTAGATCAAAACTGTCCCCCAAGTCCCCTGTGTTCAGTAGGGCTTCCGGGTCATGGAGTCTCTGACATTCCCAGTGAGTTAACCCATGGGTGCCACGGTGCTCCTGGGAGGTGATGGACACTTAGCAGGCGGGCTTAGGAGCAGGCTCTTCCTCCCAGCCCTCCTCTCCAGCTCCGCACTGGGTCCTGGACGCTGCAGGCTGAGCAGCCTTTCTCAGCCACGCTGTCCTGCCTTGGGCCTACAGCATTGAAACCAGCTGACCACGGGGTAAAACCTCTCAAATCAACATCTGCTCTCTGACTTTCTTGTGTTGGGCTGCAGTGATGTGAAATAATTTTCCTATTTTTGAGACAGTATCGCTGTGTGGTTCAGGCTGGCCCTTAATTCACTATGTAGCCCAAGCTACCCTTGAACTCACAGCAATCCTCCTAGCCTTGCCTCCCGAGTGCTGGGATTATAGATGTGAGCTATCATGCCTGACATCTAATAAATGTTTTTGGAGACCTGGGAATGGAAGTAGCAATGCTACAGAGCCATTTCATTTAGGAGTCAATAGGATAGGTATGACCTACATTTGCCATTAAGTTGTTACATAACCTTAAACAGGACACACTTTTTTTCTTGGCTTCAAACTGAAAATAGAGAAAATGATTCATCAGGGGCTGGATGGCAGGTCGGTGGCACAGGTTTCACCTGGTATGCACATAAGGTCCTAGATTCAACCCCACTATCATCACCAAAAAACACATTATTTTTGGAGAATAAAATATTAAAAGTGCTATGAACAGTACCAGCTACCATATCAAAAGAAATTATTGGTTGGGGATTTAGCTCAGTGGTTCCAGCGTCTGCTTTGGAAGCACAAGGTCCCAAGTTTAATCCTGGTAATCACATACCACAATGCCGAGCATGGTGGCTCACGCCAGTAATCCCAGCACTTGGGAGGCAGAGGCAGGAGAATTGCTGTGAGTTCAAAGCTTGCCTGGACTACATAATGAGTTCAGGGCCAGCCTGAACTACAAAGAGAGACCCTGTCTCAAAAAAAAAAAAAATTATTACTGTCATCCCAGTGCACTTGGGAGGCTAAGGCAGGAAGATTGCCATGAGTTAGTTCAAAGTCTTCCTGGACTATGCAGTGAGTTCAAGGACAGTCTCAACTATAAAGCAAGACCATCCTAAAAAGAAAAAAAAAAAAGAATTTTAAATTTAAATGCAATTATAAAATATATAAAACAGAAAGATATAAACACATAAAATCTCTAAAGCCATGTAAAACCCGAAGGCATTAAAATTTATTAAATGATGCAATAACAACAGAATTCTTTATTTACAATAGCATTATTTAACATCAAATAAGCAAATAGCATCAGCAAAGCAATATTAACTTGCATAAATGTATTTAAAATTTCTCTGAATATATCTACCTTTGCATAAACTGGTCACACTAGAAATACAAACATCAATGCAGGTGAACAAAGTGATGGTGAGTCAACTCTGCTTTGAAAATAAATCACAACCTGAAACACTGGAAGCTTTCTCCTGAAGAACCATAGTTAATATATTGCTTAATTTTACCCTTGTATAATCTTTTCATATACACACATCTCAGATGCAACTTTATGAGGAACTGTACAAATAAAACCCACAAATGACAAAGAAAAAAACGACAGTTAAATGTTTGAAGAAACGTATCATCATCACTCTTCAATAACATAAAGGTAAGTGATGATGTACTTATTCAAAAATTGTACACAATTCACTATACAAATATAATACATCGGACAGCTATGTAGGAATATACAAGACTTAAAAACAGATCTAAGGCATTATGCTAGATTTTAGCATTTTGAGGTTCTTGCACATAGCTTTTACCTGTAGTAAGAAACTTAAAAGACTTTGTTTTAGTCTATAAAGAAACACCAGGGAGAAAATTCTAATTAAAATTGAAGCCACTACAGTAATTTTCTTTTGTGCAGAGAATGCTTTGCTCTTAGGCAGCATACTACCATACAAACACTAGAAAATTTTAAATTCACACCAACAATTAATGGCTTAAGTTGCATTTCAAAATTGATTGTGTATCTTTGGGTTCTGCCAGTGGATCTGTGCCACCCAGTTCATGTGTTAAGCCCATATGAACTCCATTTTTAAACACAGATTAAAAATTGCATGATATAAATTGCAAAAACATTGCTTTTGATTATTACAGGCCATAAGAGATACACGTTGGGAGAGGGCCTTTTTAGTCTTTGAGTCAAACGAATTCATTGTTGTAAAACAGCTCACTTCACTTTTAAACTTACCACATTACAGGAACACTTAATGGGTTTTACAACCAAGTTAATGCATGTATACTTTTCACATTATGTTTTTCACATTTAGTAATATAAGTAAAACACTGATTATTTGTTCTATCAACAAAAACCAAGTACTCGGTCCAACAAATATATTGTGTACAACATGAGAAATACTGATAATGAAGGGAGTTGATTTGGCTTTTGCTTTGATAGTGATCAATATGATCAGAGGATTCCTTCACTTATTTTCTTCTAATTAGATGTGAAACAAAATCCACTACCTGATCTGAACCCTTAGAGAATTTATAATCTCTTTCCTTCAAGACAGTAATGATCACGAATTATTCTACACTGCGTCTCACAGCTCTGCAGATCTGTCCGGGACTGATGTTAACACACAGTGGGCAGATGGGTAAGCAATGAAAGGACATAGGTATCTTTTGAACAGTGTCATAGTGAAAAGAGACTTAAATCCGGTTAAAACCCCCTTTTCTCAATTGTGCTGTGTGAAATCAGTCACTCCAACTCAAGAACTTCTAAAAGTGAACTTAAACACTCAACTATGTAGCACATGAACCTCCTCGCTGGGATAAGGCGGTGGAGTTCTGGGCCACCTCTCTCACGATCATCGTCAAAACCGCGCCACCCGCTGGGCTGGCGGGGAACAGCAGGGGCTCTTGAGGACCTGTCAACTGGTGGCCGCCGAGAAGTGGAAGTGCTGTCCCTTGGCCATCTCCCTGGATCGAGATCTCTCTCAAAGTGGAAAAAGTATTGAAATGCCAATTTCCAGAAAGTTTCTTTACAATGGAGCAACACTTTCAGACTACTTACCATGGTCTTTGCGCCATATCGCTTCCTGTATTTCCACACTGGGTACATACAGAGAGAGATACAGAAATATAAACAGGGATAGTTTGTACATTTTTCACCCTGCCACAAATAAGCACTCAGATTTCGAGGAAAAACTTCTCTGTTCCTAAAAAGTCCGGCTAATGAGAGATATTATAAAATGCTTTACTTTTTAGACATCAAAAAGATATCATTCTGAAATTTAGGTAAGAAAGTATGTGTATCAGGGATGGGGAGAAATAGCTCAAAAAAGGTAATCAGTTTCTTGGTATTGCAGTTGTTGGAAACTGATACCAATAAAGGATTATTTCCCTCCCAGAGTGGGCAAGAAAAACAACCATAAAAGTGGCTTGCTTAGTAATGTGTAGTCTTCCTAAGGTTCATTAAGAAAGAATATAAACATATAAAAATCAAGAACCGGTTCCTACAGCGGCGGCATATCATATAGATTAGATAAATGATTTATGAGCAGTATCACGAGGTTTAGAAAATAAAAAGTCTGAAGTCTACAAATCAGGTCTAATCAAGGCATTGATATCCTTTACAAAACACCTTTAGGAGACGTTGCTATGAAGATATCTAATTTAATACTGAAGTACCTCATTTTTGAGTCACTTTCACAATATGTATACCTCACAAAAATTATACAATTAAAACACTTAAGTTCTCAACTTAAATTATTGCTTGTTTACATATAAATTGGCTTTTATGTACCTTACAAAACTCGGCTTAGTTAGCACTGCTAAAAAACAAAATAAAAAACACATGGCGGAGGTTAAATCTGTCGTGATATCTGCGGTCAATTTCAGTACACTAGGATTTGTTTGCCATTTTGGAGGCCAGAGCTGCTGGGGGGCAGAATGAACAAGCTTCCAAAGCAGTGGCCTTCACTTGACTGGTGTCCACTCTTAACTTTGCTCCTCTCCTTGCCAGTAAATGTATTTCTCTGAAATCCAAAATTTAGCAGTTGGTAAGTGGCTGGCAAAACATTGTAGGAAATGGGGGGGGCAGGAAAAGCAAAGAGGAAGGAAGTCGAGCTCAGAGGGGAAGGAGAAATGCTAATTCAAGCGGGCTGACCAATCTAAAAGGAGCTTAATTTAGAAATGAAAAATACTTCTTGATTCACAATGCAGGTGAACTAATTTAATTTTAACAAAAAGAAAAATTGAAACAAAACTTGATTAACATTCTCCTTTTTGCCTGTTCAGGAACCGGAAACTCTTTCCAACAAGGTCTTGAGAGTTTTCTGCAAAGACACAACTGACTTCAGTCTTCACTTATGAGGCGTGTCTGTGCACACAGCGTTGTCCACGGTGTCTGCCCTGCTTCCATCCCGAGTGCAGGTTTTAGCTTAAAACACGTTTAGTTTTTTAAAAAATTATTTTCTTTCCCCCAGATGAAATCTTACTTTTTTGGATTTGACTGATTAGCCAGAGAACACAAAGCAAAAACCAGTGTCTGGAACCAACAGGAACAGAACAAGAACATGGTTCTCCTTAAATACATACATTTAAATACATTCAATCTGACATGGGTATGAGATTTGCCTGTCAACATTTACTTTGCAGGAGAGATCTAAGTTGCACTAAGGTGAATGCAGTGAACAGACTGAGCAACTGTCTGGAGCGAGCTTTGGACCAGCAAGAGGAGAGGTGGCTCCTGTGGTGGCCAAGGGCCCCAGAGCGGGGCCCAGCCCGTCTGCTCACTGACTCCGGGAGAACTGCGGGCAGATCAGGGTCGACAGGGACGCAGCTCTCCAGAGTGGTGGGTACTGTGAGCGAGTGCACTGGTCAGCTGAAGAAAGCCGCAGCCAGCTCCCCGCAGGTCAGCAGTATTTCTGCAGGGAGAATGAGGGACATCAGGAGGCGCCCAGGCTACCCATGAAACCCACAGAGCCTGCGACAGGAGCATTGTAATACATGGCTGCTGCAAGCTGCACCAATCACAGAGCCCATGTGGGGAAGAAGGGGTGAGTGTGTGTGGTCCTGCTGTAAGCAGGGTGCGGCCCCCCTCACCCAGCAGGGTTTTCAAGCAGCAGGAGAGCCCAATGGGCCCCCTCTGGGGGACACAGCGGGCAAAGGGTTGTCAGCCGCTCCTGAGTGGCTGCTGCTCTCTTACCAATCACATCCTAGCCCAGTTTTACTTGCTGTAAAATGCCCTTTTCACCAGGCATGACGGTGCATGTTTATATCCCAGGAGACTGAGGCCAGTCTGGGCTACATGATGAGTTCAAGTCCAGCCTGAACCACAAAATGAGACCCTGTCTCAAAACCAAACACAAACAAAAACCAACAAAATACTCAAACCCCAACCCAACGAGCCCCAAAGTGTTCCTTTCTTTTCTTTTTTTTTTAGTACCAGGGATTGAACTCACTTGTGCTTGCAAGGCAGGCATGGTGCCACTGAGTTAAATCCCTGGCCTCTTTCCTTTCTTTTTTTGAGATAGGGTCTGGTTTACGTTGTTCATATTTGTGTCCAACTCCTTAAGAGAGCCTCCTGCCTCAGCATCCCCAGTAGCTAGAAATGTGTATGCCACACTGTGTTCTGCTTCCAATGCACCTCTTGGTTCTCCTTTACGAGATACTGTCAAGGTCATTTTTTTTTTTTTTTTTTTTTACTTTTTGGAGATAGGGTCTCACTTTGTAGTTCAGGCTGGCCCTGAGCTCACTATGGTGCCCAGGCAAGCCGCCACGAACTCAGCAATCCTCCTGTCTCTGCCTCCCGAGTACTGGGATGACAGGCGTGAGCCACCATGTCCGGCATTGTGGTATGTGGTGTTGATTGTTGGTGGGCGTGTCTCCAAGCCCAGCATTATATGTGGTTACCGGGGATCAAACTCAGGTCCTTGCGCTTGCGAGGCAGGCGCCGGAACCACTGAGCTAACCCTCCAGCCCTCAAGGTCATTTTTTGAAATTGGTACATATTTGGAGTGCCTGATTCCATTCCTTATGGGGAGATGGTACACATACACAGTGCATCTTCCTTTTTTACCTCCCCTTCCCCCACCTCTTGGTCTCCCTTCCTTTGCAAAAGAGTTTCTTATTATCTATCTTTTATTTTGCATCTCTATCTATCTTTGTTTTGCATCTCATATAAGAGAAACATGATATTTAAACTTGTGTGTCTGACTTATTTCACTTAACATTATGGCCTCAAGGTGTATCCATTTTCCTACAAATCACTCAAATTTATCCTTTTTGGCAGAGTAGCACTCCACTGAGCACAAATACCACATTTTCTTTATTCATTCATGTGCTGCTTCCAAGATCAAGCTACTGTGAGTTGTGCTGCTATAAATGTGTGTGTGTCTAATGCTGTAATATGGAGTCTTTAGTTCTTTGGGGAAGATACCTGAAAGGGGAATAGGTGGGTCAAATGGAATTTCTAGTTCTAGTTTTTTGAGAACTCTCTGTACTGATTTCTATAGTGGTTGTACCAGCTTAAGACTCCTGCCAACATGTGGAGGGGTCACTCTTCCTGTAGCCTTGCCGACATTTGTTACTGAATTTATTGGCGATGGCCACTTTTTCTGGAGTAAGAAAGAAACTCAGTGTTGTTTTAGGCGGCCTTCCTCTAAAGGCCAGACATCACACGGCCTGACGGAGTGTGTGCTCTCTTGGTTCAGCAGCCTAGGCCTATTGGGTTCTTGGTCCTCAGAGGGCTCTTGGTAGTTTTGGCTGCTACACACTGGTCAGCACGGTGAGTGGACACCCAGGCTGCAGTGAGCAGGAGTGAAGCAAAGTGCTTCCCACTTGGTGTGAAAACACTGGTGGTTTTTTTGGCTACTGACTGGCCCCATCCCTGTAAGTTTTCATTCATCTGGTGAATACGATGTCTACTATGTGTCAGGCATGGCTTAATCACAGGATAGTCCTGGGCACTGGCACCACAGAGGCCACTGACAGGCACACAGCCGTCACAACCTGCAATGAGATCTGCGAGGAGCAGAAGTGCACCTGTGGGAACAGGGGGCAGAGGGGCTTCAGTGGCTCAGTTCCAGCATGCAGAGGCCAAGAAAGACTATGTGTAAAACCCAAGAGGAAGCCAGGCCCGGATGAAATATTTCACCTCAGTATCCTAACAAAGAGTTCCGAGGAAGCCATTGCCAGATCTTTTTTTAAGACAGGGTCTTGCTTTGTATTTTAGGCTGGCCAAGCTATGTAGCCCAAGCAAGCCTTGAACTCACAGCAATTTTCCTGCCTCTGCCTCCAGAGTGCTGGGATTACAGGTATGAGCCACCATGCCCAGCAATGTGGTGTGTGGTAGTGATTGCTGGTAGGTGTGAACTACCACGCTAGGCCCTGTGCTGTGTGGTACTAATTGCTAGTGGGCTAGGGCTGTGGTTCTTTTTTTTTTTTTTTTGAGACAGGGTCTTGCTTTGTAGTTCAGGCTGGCTCTGAGCTCACTATGTAGCCTAGGCAAGCTTCAAACTCGGCAATCCTCCTATCTCTACCTCCCGAATGCTGGGATTACAGGCGTGAGCCACCAAGCCCGGCTGTGGTTCTTTTTTTTTGAGACAGGGTCTCTCTTTGTAGTTCAGGCTGGCCCTGAGCTCACTATGTACCTCAGTCAAGCCTTGAACTCAGTAATCCTGCCTCAGCCTTCCAAATGCTGGGATTACAGGTTTGAGGCACCAAGCCTGGCACTGGTGGTATGTGATACTGATTGCCAGTGGGTGTGAGCCACCACGCCTGGTATTATTGTTTGTGGTTTACCAGTGATCCAACCAGGGACCTTGTGCTTGCAAGGCAGGCACAGCTAAATCTCTGGCCCAGGGCTGTGGTTCTTAACAAGAGCAGCCACTTGGAGAAAATTAATACAATGTTGTTAAAACATGGATTAAATTTATGCTATTTCTAAACTTGGTCACTTATTTATTGGGTATAAAGTGGACTCGGGGTCTTCACATTGAGATACATTCATAGCCCTTTTAAAATTTCAAGACAAGGTCTCCTTACATTGTTAAGTTGCTTAAAGTTGCCTAGGCTGGGTTTGAATTTGTGATCTTCCTGTCCCAGCCTCCCAGGGTGCTGGCATCATGCACGTGTCAACATTCCTGGTTTTGAATGCTAAGACTGACAAGACTATCCAAGATCCACCTTTGTGAGGAAATCAACATTGACCCTATGTTGTTTCCACTGGGACAGGGATTTTTAAGAAAGAATTACTTAAATTACAAGGGTCCCATCCCTTCCCTTAAGTGAGCTGTATATGCCCTGTGGCTACACCAAGCTGCTCACAGAGCCTCTCTGTAACACTGCTAGCTGCAGCCTAGCACACCTATCAGGTGGGCACTAAGGTCCCCATTTGCTCCGAAGTTCAAGATTTGGGTGACCACAGTAATCCTCTCTTAAGAATGCAAGTTAAAGGTTTAACAGGCAATTAATACATAAGATTTTGTGCTAAATACAATGAAATAGATAAACATTTAGGCCTAATCCTCTCATCAGCCTAAAAATCTAACATAATTCAGAAAAAGCAACAATAAGTCAAAGTTTGCTCTAATATGACTAATTCTTTGCTATTTTAGTTTTTGCTCTGGTCTAATATTATTTCAGTGTAAATTTAGGGTTCTTAATTCATTTGCCATCAGATCAATTAAAACAAGTTTAAAGAATCAGTCACACAAAAGCACTGCATGCCAAATGAAATTAGGAGATACTTTGCAGCTATCTTCAATCTCCTGGTCAATAATAAATCTATGCCGATTTTTGCCTGTGGAACCCACGTGCTCACTCTAACACCACGGTCATGTGCTCCCTGCCCACGTTTCTTACCCGTGATGCATCTCCCTCCTGCTTGATCATATCCATTCCAGGCAGCTGGTTTGGGAAAAGGCTGCCTCCCCTCAGAGCAGGGTCATTTACCTGAGGGCGACAAGACACGAATAAGGGTAGACATCCAAAGCACTGGAAAACACCAACCATCACTCTTGCGCTCTGCTTTTAGGAGTGCATAACAACCGGAAGAGACAACATAAACAGCATCGTCCCTGACCTTGTTCTCCTTCCTGTGCACACATGCTGGGAAGAGTACAGAGAAACACGCTCAGGAATATTTATACTGGCTGTCTTCAAGGGAAAAGTCCAAATGCGTTCTGTACAGAAATCAAGTTCAACACAGACAGTAACATTCATACCTGTTCATATTCTAGCCTGGTTTCAATCAGACCAGCGTCTCACACAGGGAACTGTGTAGTCACTTTAGAGGTTTATGATATCTTTGCTACTTAAGCACATTATTCATTACACAGAACAAGTGTGACTGGCCCAGAAAGGTGCAGGATTCTGTGAACTGACTCTGACCAGGCAAACCCTGTGTTAACATTTGTACATTTCATTTACAAATTAGAAAATAAATGTGCATATGCTGATAGAGAATGGCTTTTATCAGATGAAACTACAATTAGTTTTTCTCGGCTTTCTGAGTCTCGATGCTCAATTCCTCTGATACTCAAAAACAGGCTCAGGGTGTACCTCAGTGTGAAGCCCTGGGCTCAGTGCCCAGGACCACCAGCCCCCTTGAAAACAAAGGCAAGCAGGCACTTCCTCCTGGGTGGGTGCGCGAGGAGGAAGTGCCTGCAGCACATCAGAGGACCCGAGCTGGCCTCACCCGCACACGATCCTGAGGGTGCAGCCACCGGGAGCCAAGCCCTGAAGGAAACTCAGCATCAAATCTAGCCCTTCCTCACAGAAAATTCTGTTTCTTTAGTTCATGTCTGTCTGGCTCACTCAAGTGAGCGTTCAGCCAACACCAACTCACCAGCAGACACACACGCCCTCCAGTGAGCACACGGGAGAGGCTTTGCGTTTCCTCCTGTGCCACCTCATGTTTGTCAGTCATCACTTCACAGATAAAACATGGAGGCTTTGGAACATTGAGTAAATTTTCATAAAAACTGTGGTTTATTACCATCAGAATTAAGGAGACCCTCGGAGGGAATGGTGGTACATGCCTATATCCCCAGCACCTGGGAGCCCGGGGCAGCAGGGTCAATATACGTTTAAAGCCAACCTAGGATATACAGCGAGTTTAAGGTCAGCCTCAACTACATAGGGAGAAAAAAAATCCCCAAAAATAATTAAACAGACTTAATAAAATGTTTTAGCTTTTGCCAGGCATGGTGGCGCATGCCTATAATCCCAGCACTCAGGAGACAGAGGCAGGAAGATCACCACAGATTTGAGTCTAGACTGGAGGTCAGAGCCAGCCTGAACCACAGGGAGACTCTGTCTCAAAAAAGAAAAAGAGGGCCGGAGATTTAGCTCAGTGGTTCCGGCGCCTGCCTCGCAAGCGCAAGGTCCTGAGTTCGATCCCCGGTAACCACATAGAATGCTGGGCGTGGAGACATGCCCACCAACAATCAACACCGCGTACCAAAATGCCGGACGTGGTGGCTCACGCCTGTCATCCCAGCACTCGGGAGGCAGAGACAGGAGGATTGCTGAGTTACAGGCTTGCCTGGGCTACATAGTGAGCTCAGAGCCAGCCTGAACTACAAAGTGAGACCCTGTCTAAAAAAACAAACAAACAAACAAACAAACAAACAAACAAACAAAAAAAACCAAAACCAAAACTAAACCAAACTGGGCGTGGTGGCTCACGCCTGTAATCCCAGCACTCAGGAGGCAGAGACAGGAGGATTGCTGAGTTCAAGGCTTGCCTGGGCTATCTAGTGAGCTCAGGGCCAGCCTGAACTACAAAGTGAGACCCTGTCTCAAAAACAAAACAAGACAAAACAAAAAAACAAACAAAAAAACCCCCAAAACCTTTTCAGCTTGCACCGCTTTCATACTGTGCTCTAAGTGAAACTCTTCTGGCTAATTAGGGGCTTACTCTTAAAACTTCACATGCCGCCAGGCGTGGTAGGTCACGCCTGTAATCCCAGCACTCGGGAGGCAGAGACAGGCGGATTGCTGAGTTCGAGGCTTGCCTGGGCTCCATAGTGAGCTCAGAGCCAGCCTGAGCTACAAAGCGAGACCCTGTCTCAAAAAGAAAAAAAAAAAAAACAAAAAAAACTTCACATGCCTTAGCTTCTCCACATGTAAAATAAGAGTCCTTGCCACATTTTCACTTCAAATAACTATTGAGGACCAGAGTAGAATAATCAGGATTTTGAGAACTCAAAAAGTAAGATATTGTACATCATGAGACTCCATCTTAAAAAAGAAATAAAAGGGCTGGAGATTTAGCTCAAGTGGTTCTGCGCCTACCTTGGAAGCACAAAGGCCCAAAATCGATTCCCCATACCCATTAAAAAGAAGAAGAAAGAAAGAAAAGAAAAGAAAAGAAAGAAAGAAAGAAAGAAAGAAAGAAAGAAAGAAAGAAAGAAAGAAAGAAAGAAAGAAAGAAAGAAAGAAAGAAAGAAAGAAAGAAAAAGAGAGAAAGGAAGGAAGGAAGGAAGGAAAGAAAGGGGCCGGAGATTCAGCTCAGTGGTTCCTGCGCCTGCTTCGCAAGCGCAAGGCCCTGAGTTAGATCCTGGTAACCACATATAATGCTGGGCATGGTGACTCACGCCCACCAGCAATCAGTACCACATACCACAGTGCTGGGCACGGTGGCTCACGCCTGTAATCCCAGCACTCGGGAGGCAGAGGCAGGAGGATTGCTGAGTTCGAGGTTTGCCTGGACTACATGGTGAGCTGAGGGCCAGCCTGAACTACAAAGCGAGACCCTGTCTCAAAAAAAAAAAAAAGGAAAGAAAGGGAAGGAAGGGAAAGAAAAGAAAAGACATTTTGTAGGAGAAATGTGAAAATTACTAACCTACAGTTTTACCTCTGGATCAAACAGAGTTTTGAATTTCAGGCTGTTTACTAATTTCATGACTTTAAGTCTCTTTGCCCCGTGTGAAGCTGGTGTATAGAAGAGGACAGAAGAATAATTTCTTTTCATTTTTTTGTTTTTTGAGCCAGGCTCTTGCTTTGTAACTTGGGCTGGCCTTGAACTCTCAGCAATCCTCCTGCCTCTGCCTCTGCCTCCCGAGTTCTGAGACTACAAGTATGAGCCACCTCACCCCACCATTTCATATTTTTAAAACAGAGACCAAAAGAAAATCATGGCACCACAGTCCAATAATTAAAGAAACAGTGGATTATCTGTGTCAATCATCCTGCATAAAGTATCTTTGGCCCTTGCTTTTCATTTCTTTTTAAGAAAGGGCCTCAGTATGTAGCTCAGACTGGCCTTGAACTCACTGCTATCCTCCTGTTTCAGCTTCCCCAGGGCTGGGACTGCAGATGTGGGCAACCATGCCGAGCTCCATCTGGTTTTACATTTAGAAAAAAGCCAGCTCTTAAACCATAAGCCCACAATAAAGCTATACAAAATGCACTTATATGCAACATCGCTATCTCTCATTTAGATTTTAGAGATTGCTAACTTCCTGAAATAAAATAAAAATGTTACTTGATGTGAAAGTTATTTTTAGCTCCTTTGGCAGTTAGGAATCCTTTCCCATCCACTCCATTATTAACAAGTTTGTCAATCTCACTAGTAGGTGAAAATAAGGTAACAAGAAAACCACTGTTCAAAAGACCATGGGAGCTGAGGGCAGTTGGAGCGTGGAGGCCCAGGGAAAGGAGCAGTTAGTGTAGAAGCGGACCAGAGGAAGATGACAGCTGCTCGTCCTCTGTGCTCACCTGCTCGGGACCCATGGAGGACAGCCCCGACGTAGGCACGGAGGTCACTGAGGTCATGCTGATCTGCCCAGCCATCTGGTTCATGGTGCTCATGCCACCTGTGTTGGTCGCCATGGATACACTGATGTTCATATTGTTACTGTACATGCTGGTGTTTGCTTGCTGCCCAAAGTGTGGTGGGGACTGTTGTGAAAACATGCTGGAACACAGGAAAAGAGAAAATAACATGCTCAAGCCTGAGAGCAAACAGTGGCAGGCAGTTCCGAGTACTCGTTCCTCAGGCATTTACTTCCAAGTGAGTAAATCTATACTGCACGAACCCAGACAGTACAGCCGGAAGATGCTGGGGTGGTGAGGCCTCAAAGAGGGAAAGTGCTCACAAGCCTGCAGGGGTGACTGAACCATATCCCTCCATAAGTTACTGTGGTGTTGAAGTCTACCCCCACCCGCTTCCCTGGCAGCACCAGAGGTACCTTTGGTTTGCTTTTGTCATAGGCACAAAGGATGGCTTTTCTGTACTGCTTTCCATAGCAGTTCCTACGACGAATTAGCACTTAGCGGTGTGTGTTCCTTTTATTCCGACAGAACAGCTATACTGCCGAGTTTTTGTAAATTTCTAGTGATTTTGCCCCAGGAAAAATAAACTGGCTTACTCAGTGATTTACTTGATATTGGATGCTTATGCAAATAATTTTTAAAAATTGAATTCTTTATTGGTACATTTTATATACAGCTCAAAATCACACACGACATTGGGGAATTTACGCAAATAATTTTTAAACTACACAGAAGAAACAGGCAGTCATCAGAGTTTATATAACAAAGACACAGAGCCACGGTATTACCTGTTTCCACCCATGTTCCCCTGTGCCCATCCGTTCATGTCTGAGGGGCCCTGATATGCTGGGTTGGCCTGAGACTGCTGCATCATGGGGCTCTGAGTATGTGCCATTCGGGGTGACATTAGAGGACTCTGAGGAGTTGTAGCCCCAGTAAAGCCTGGATCAGGTTGCTGACTTATTCCTTAAGAAACAAAACAGAAACCCAAGATATTATTAGTTTTATCATAGGCACACTAAAAAAAAACATTCTAAATTAAGTGTACATAGAAAATTAGCCAAATACATGACCCATATGCTAATTATATACACTTTAAAGATTCCAAGCTAAGATAAAATGAAAAAAGCGGGGTATGATGGTGTCAGCCTATAATCTCAGCATTTTGGGCAGATGAGGAAGGAAGCCTAATCTGTGTAATTTAGCAAGAACCTATCTGGAAGCCAGACGGGGTGACACATGTTGCAACTCCAGCACCTGGGAGGCTGAGGCAAGTGGAGTGCCCCATGATTGTGGCCTGTCTGGGCTATATAGTGAATTCATGGGCAGCCTGTACTATGTAGTGAGACCTTGTCTGAAAAAAACCCCTAAAAAATCCAAACAGAAAAAGGAGAGCTGGGTGTGGTGGCTCATGCCTGTCATCCCAGCACTCGGGAGGCAGAGGTAGGAGGACTGCTGAGTTCTAGGCTTTCCTGGGATGGTACCCAGCAAGCTCAGGGCCAGCCTGAACTACAAAGTGAGACCCTGCCTCAAAACGAAAAAGAAAGAAAGAAAGAAAGAAAGAGAGAGAGAGAGAGAGAGAGAAAGAGAAAGAGAAAGAGAGAAAGAAAGAGAGAGAAAGAGAGAAAGAGAGAAAGAGAGAGAAAGAGAAAGAGAGAGAGAGAGAAAGAAAGAAAGAGAGAGAAAGAGAGAAAGAAAGAAAAAGAGAGAAAGAGAAAGAGAGAGAGAGAGAAAGAAAGAAAAAGAGAAAGGAAGGAAGGAAGAAAACTTTAGCAGATTTGTCTAAATTATCAAAAAAGAAATTGAGGAAAAGAGAAAAGGAAGAAGGTAACTTCTTAGAATATTTTTGGGGATTGCATTACATACATTTTTACCTAAGACCTGTCAAACATGCATATTTAATCAATACTTAAATCAGCTACAAAAGAAAGTTCAAGATCATGCAGAAAAAAAGATAATATTTTTGTTTCTTTAAAGAAATCCAGTCAATATAAAGACTAAATAGTTGTTTATAGCTAACTCAGATGCGAGTAGGTAATAATAAAAGCATTCACATTTATCAATACTTTCTTAAACGTGACACACACAAATATTAATGTTTATGAGATTTTACATTTAGTATCTTGTCTCTTAAGGGTAACATTAAACAATAAATCAGTATGAAGAAAACTAAGAGGTCTCTCACCATGGTTTCTATTTTCAAGAATTATTCATGAAAGATTTCATAAAATTTTTTTTTTTTTTTTTGAGATAGGGTCTCGCTTTGTACTTCAGACTGGCCCTGAGGTCACTATGTAGCCCAGGCTAGCCTCGAACTCACAGCAATCTGTTTCCAACCTGTTGGGGAGAAATAACTGGAAGCTTCAAACTGACCAGGCCTTCCTGCTTGGCTACATTTTGGACTTAACTCACCTTCACCTCTGGTAACAAGGACTCTGGTGATCCCACATGCTGTGATACAACTACAGTATTGCCGTGTCTGCCCTGCCCTCTGAGTCTCTGTTATATTTTGTTACTTTAGAGATGCAGAATAAAAGGTGTGGCAGGGTAGGCCCTGGGGTCTTTTGCTACCCAGAGTAGCATGGATAAGGCCCAAGCTCTCTTCTCTAAACCTCATTTCTTCCAGATTGTATTTCACTGAGACTAAAACCTAATGCAAAGGTTCTAGTTACATTCCATTCCCATTTCCCACAGGAATCCTCCTGCCTCTGCCTCCCACGTGCTGGGGGTTACAGGTGTGAGCCATCAGGCCTGGCAATGTAGTATGTAGCATGCCAGCGACCTTGTGCTTGAGAGGCATGATGCTGGAACCACTGAGCTAAATCCCTGGCCCCTAGATTTCATATAAATTTTAAAATCATTATTTTTATAAAGTTACAGAATGTCTAATATTTAAATTTATATGTTTCAATATTTTCTACTGATTTGAGTCAGACTCAGAGGTATTCAAGTTGAAATGTTTGCCCCTGCGTTCACAGACATTGGCAAGAACAGCATATCCATACACACTAGACACATGCATTGTACACAAACACACTTACTTCAGTCATTCTGTTTTTTTTTTGGCTTTTTGAGACAGGGTCTTGCTTTGTAGTTCAGGCTGGCCCTGAGCTCACTATGTAGCCCAGGCAAGCCGCCGCGAACTCAGCAATCCTCCTGTCTCTGCCTCCCGAGTGCTGGGATTACAGGTGTGAGCCACCACGTCCGGCATACTTCAGTCATTCTTAAAGTAAAACCTGGACTCAGAGAAAAGGAGCTACCTGTGCTGAGAGCCTGGAAGGTACTGTGCTGGATCTGGGGACTCCTGATGGATCCCAACTGTCCTCCCAGGTCTCCTATCACTCCCTTGTTAGCTAAATTCATCTGGGAGCCATGCAAAGAGCTGTGAGAAAGGAGCTGTGACCCGGGACGGGAGACCTTGGGGAGAAAGGGCCAGTGAATGGAGGTGGGGATGTAAGTCCAGTACCGTAGTTCGGAGGAAATGGAAACTGCTGGGCATTTGCCTGGGGGATCCGGGGATTGTTCATGGTTGCTGGTATACCACTGGGCGCCACCATGCTGGGGCTCATATTCAACCCTGGTCCTCTCATCATCAAAGTTCGTTGCTGGACTTGCTGCTGCTGATGCATTTGCCTCTGTCGAAGATGCTGGTTCAAGATTTCCCTCTGCCTCTGGGCCAGCATCTGAGCATTAATAGGCGGCTGAAATTGAGAGCAATGAATGGAGGAAAACATTGGGGTGACAATAACACTGTCCATGTAAAACTGTTCGGAAAAGAAAATTACACAAAAAGAGCTGCTACTCAGTTGAACAAGTGGTGCTGTACACGTGAGCTCTAAGCTCTACAGATGTGGGGACTCTAAAACTCTGCTAGGGCTTAGCAGGCTTAGTTCAATGTTAATTTAACCCATTTTGTGAGGACACAGTTAACTAAAAGACCTCAAAAGAACACAGTCTTTTCTATGAGACTCTCATATAAAGACGAAGGATGGCTTAGACTCTTTCGAGGACATTCAAATCTAAAGAGAACGAAATCCCTGTGTGACCTGGAGCATTCCAGAAGAGGCTATGCGAAGACAGGTGGAAAGCAGGTGTGGTGGCACAGAGGGGCATGCAAGCAAAGAGCCAGGACACAGCCAGTGAGAGGAGCAGACAAGAGATGGGTGGAGGGGACGGATGTCAGTGCGTCCTTTCAGGAAGAGGTGCGAGGCTTTTCAGGGGTCCTCAGAAGACAGTCAGTCCCCCTTACCTGTCATTTCTATATGAAGTTGGCTACACCCTGAAATTTATCTGTACCTCCCAAGTCAACCCTCCTGGCTCTGACATGTGCATGCACAGACCAGAAGCAGAGAGGCCTAGGAAGTACATGTCCAGCTCAGGCTGGACAAGGCAATGGTCCACCTCCTAGTCTCAGTTTTCTCACACTGTAAACAAAGGCCTCTTTGTGGCCTGTTTCCAAGTTTCTTACATCATGGTGCTTTTGGTTGAGAATTTCACTGTCTAAAGAAGGTCCCATGTGTAGTGCTGAAGGGTGGTCTAGTGCTCCTATGTGTAAGGCTGTGATGTGCTTACAGAGGAAATATGTGTGTCAGGGAAGCTTCTTTAGGCCTGAGCTACCATTTTCTGGCTGCCAAGTTTGGTGTAAATGAATCAATATTATACATGATGTTTTGAAATGAAAACTTACACGAAATAAGGTTAGGTATTGACTGGGCTGATGAAATGTGACCAGAGGGTTGTAGAAAACTAAGCCTGTACTTCTTCTAGAAACAACAGCTGAATATTCTCTAGCTCAGTGTCTGCAGCAACTTTACAACAACAATCATTGCATCTGGCAGTAGATGGCAGCCTGTGGAAGGGAACTAAGAAAGTCACAGATGAGACACACAGACAGCGGGGCAGTGAGAGCCAGTGGGCTGATCTGAGACTGGTGATCCACTAAACTGCTTTACTCGGATCAGAGCTGGTGAACCTATGGTGTGCATGTTAACTCTTCTTCTTTTAAGACAAAAGATGTTGATGTGAATTGGTTTTTTTCTAAACTAAAACCGCAGTACTGAGGTTTAATGGCAGTGTTGGCACTGCACAGATTGGGCCCTCATCTCTGAAAGGTTCACCATCACTGACTTGGGTTATCTGGGGAAGAAGTGACCGGAGAAGGTAACAGGTGTGCTGAAGGCTGAGAGCCAGTCGGCTCCCTTACCTGTGTTGGGACCCCAGGCCTCAGAGTCAAGTTCACATTGGAAACACTGCTGATTTGATTCATAAGAGGCTGGCGATTCTGAATACACAAACAAAGGAGTCAGTGCATTTTCAAACAACATACTTTATTTCCACTCACCTTTCCTGAGTGACTGCCCTCTCCCACCAGGATGCAATGCTGCTGGACTGCTGTCCCTCTCACATTCCACCCTCCAGACCTGGCTCTCTGTTGAATAACTCACCTGCTGTGCTTGGAGGCGATGCTGAAGCTGGAGTCTCAGTTGATTCGGCTGGTTCTGCACCAGGCCCGTGGGCCGGAGGCCCGGTCTGGGCTGCATGCGGAGTGTGGCATAACTTGGCCGCTGTCCCATGGTGTGGAAGTTTGGATCTTGCATGGGTGTATAGCTACCCTGGGCCATTTGTGCCTGAGATGCGTACTGCTGTGGGAAAACGGGGGCCTTCTGCTCCAGCATAATGTTGGAATCCTGACTGGAAAACTGCTCTGGATCTACTGCTTGGCTCTGAAAAGAAAGCCCCAGAATAAGAAGCAAATGAAGTCACTAAAAGCAGCCAAATAACTATAATGCTGTTTTCTCTTATACATTTGAAGATTTCTGTGTACTTACTAATTTAGCTGGATTCTACTTTTCTTTCTAGAAAATGCCTCTCCACTTAGCAGATCCAGTTACACAGGTCAGAAGCAAGGCTTGGGGCTCATGGCCAGCAGCAGCTCTCCCAAGAGGAGGGAGAAGTGAGCAGTAAAAACAGAAATGCCTCTTGTGCACACAACCCAGTCATAGCCCAGCTGGGCTGGAGGACACAAACGTCCCCTAGAAGTTAGGTCTTCTGACTGACCGATCATTCATGCCTATACTCATCATCTTAAGGAGACAAGTCTATGGTACCAGGATGGGATTAGCAGCATCGAGATACTGACTACCAACTGTCTCCATCTTGAAGACAACCAAACATGTCGAGACATGAAGCAAGCTGCAAGAACCTCTATGGCTAGTGTGAGGGTCAATCCAGTCTGTTCACCAGCATGACCCACTATTATTTACTTGACTCCTCTCTGTGGCTGCCAGAATTTCCCACATGCTTCACATTTTGCTACCATTTACCTATTACCTTCTAGACATGTTTGATCTGTTTAACATTTCTATCTAGTCACTGGATCTATCTGGTCACAGCGGAGTAGGTACAGAAAATTCAGAACTTTCCCAGGGGGTCAGCCTCAGACTGAGGTGGCCTTGAATGTCTGTGTGGAGAAAGAAG
>PVIC010019500.1:0-30500 GCA_004025085.1 Thryonomys swinderianus
AGGTCAGAATCTTCAAAGAAGAAGTGCTAGGCTTTGATTCTCCTTCCTTGCCCAGGATAACCTGTGGGGATGTTCTACAGAACATATGCAGCAAGCACCCACCTGCCTGCCTCTCTCCATCTTCAATACTGTACCAGAGAAGTTGAAAGCTCCAATTCAGAATGTGGGACCTAAGTTCCCTTCCACTACATCAGAGTAAAAGAGAGGAAAACAAAATGCAAATGAAAAGGAGATGACCATAATGTTCAGTGCTTGATTACGAGAGGTAAGAGTTGGGAATCCATACCAAAGCACTTGCACTTCTTTAAATCTAGCTTGCTCTGTACTTTGCATGTGTGATGCATCATCCTTCAAAGGCTGGGAAGACCAAGCAGATTATACAGCCCTGGCAGAGTCTCATCTTCACAGGAGGGAGAGAGGAACCTTAGGGGAAGAGAATGGCTTTGCTGGCTCTGGGATCTTCCTTCAGATTCCTGGAGAGACACCTCACAGGATGCCTCTCTCAGTCTTGGTTACTTCCTACGGGCTCTGAGGATCAAACCCACTCCTGGTGCTCAGTGTACTGTGCCACTGCCTCAGGAGACTTTTTTTTTTTAACTTCGGAGTTTTATAAAATGTTTCCCATTCCCCAAATTGTGTTTCTGAATTATGAGTTTTTTAAATATATTTTTTAAAATTACCTTTTCTCCTTACCTTTAATAAAACATCATTATACCAGGATCAGACACGCCCACTAATCTTTAAATTATGGCCCAATGATTACTCCTACAACTGTATAAAATAAATATGAGTAGTATATGTGTATTACCCTGGGTCCCTTCCTCCTGGCACAGGAAAGATAGATGGGCCATCTTTGAAGCCAGTCCTGGGACTCTGTAATGACTCCTTTCGAAAGCAAATCAGTCTTCCAACTGCTTAGAAAGGAGATTAGCAAGGTCTACAGAAAAAAAGACAATGGAAACTTGCAAATTTTCAAGTATGGGAGAGGTTGAAGGTCAGTGCCTCAGAGCAGCAAAGACAAAGACACTCTGAACTTGCCTCTATTTATAGGGTTGTTTCATAGGTAGTTGCAGATGACTTGTAGAGCAGAGACAATCCTAAATTCACCAGGATTTTTATAATCCAAGGGAGTATCAGATGTCCCAGGGTGGAGATAATCCTGGGTTCACTTACAATCCAAGGTAGTATCAGATATTTCAGAGGGCAAAAATAATCCTGAGTTCACCAGGATTTTTTGCTGATACAGTCTTGATTTAAGCACCACAACATGATAGGATAATTGAGCCCTCAGAATGGCTCCCAACACTATTCTATCTTTTCTCATGATTTTTGTCTGCTCTGCCACCCTAGAAAAATACAAGCAAGTGCACAGTGTATTTTATTTAATATATTTTTGCACCCACTACTGTGTATGTTAGGTGTGCTTATATTGTTCATGTAGCAAGTGTTTCTATTTATTTATTTACTTATTTTGCGATACCAGGGACCAAATTCAGGACCTTGTGCCTGTAAGGTAGGCATGGCACCACTGAGTTAAATCCCAGGCTTCATTTTTATCCTTTGTTTTTTATTTTAATAACTGAACATTGTAGTCATTTGAGTGGGTTTACGGTTCACTGGGTTTTTATGCCAGTGGATGTTAAGTTGTTTGAACTGACATTTTAGGAATAAAGCTGGCATGAACATACACGTGTGTATTTTGCTGCACATATGTGCTCATTTCTCTTGGTTATCTGGCTAAAATAGATTCTGTAAAAGAAGAAAGACATATGTTTATTGATAATATTACCAAGGAGATCTTCCAAGCATCCTTTTTTCTGTGCCAGCCAGCCGTTGGCTCTGTTTGAGCTCCACAAGTACCCTTGATAAAAAGCATCCTTGCCATTTTTTTCAAATTACAGCTATTCTGATATTTCATTCTTGTGTTAATTTTGAGACTCCTTTCAAATTCTTGCCAGCCACTGGAGTAACTTCTGATAAGGAGCGTTAAGTCTTTGCCTGCCCTTCTGATACACTGTACTCCAAGATCCAAATACTTTTTGTCTTTGCCTAGTCTGTCTGCCTTCTTTTATTTGTGGAAGCTTTTTGTGTATTTTCATGGTTCCTTCAATGTATGTATGATGAATAGCTTCTTTCGGTCAGTTGTTTGCCCTGTGTGTTAGTTGGCTTTCCATTACTATAACAGATACCTGGATAAATCACTGTGAAGAGGACCTTGGCCCACAATGTCACGGCTTCATCTATAATCCATTGGCCCCATTGCTGTGGGCCATGAGGAGGCAGCATATCAGGAAGGGAGAACCTGATGAGCAAAGTTGCTCCCCTAAATGTGGCCCAGAAGCACAGAGAGGGAGGAACCAGTGTCCCACAATTCCCTCAAAAGTCCTTAAAACTTCCCCTGGGCTCTACCACCTTCTAACAGCACCACCTCAGGGAATCAAGTCTCTGATATGGGGCTCTTTGAGGGATGTTCCATATCCAAATTATGACTCCTGGTCTTTTCTCAATAATATGTTCGATGAGCACTACTCCTTTGGTTTTGTTCAACAAACCAATGCATAGCCATTGTCATAAAACGCTCTATAGTATTTTCTTCCAAAGTTTTAAGAATAAATTCACTTGGTAATTCATTTTAGTGCATTACTTGATTATGAATCAGTGTTATTCATAAGATAACAGACTGATCTAGCGTGATTCAAAACACTGTTCTGTGACCACTGAATTTAACATATGACCAAATATGAATGAAACTTTTTCTAAACTTTTGTTCTATTTGTCTTCACTTGAGTCAATACAATACTATAAAGATTCCTAGGGTTTCAGCTGTTTTTAACGTCTAACAGTATTCTGAATGTTTTAATTCATATTTTTGTCGTTCTTTACATGATGTAAATCGGCTTATAATTTCTCCCCAAGTTTTAAGTTCCGTCTCAATTACTCACAAGCTTTTAAAGCCATTTGAAATTACCACAAACTTCATATAATATTATATAATCCGTAGCTCCTAGTACAGATTTCCTAATTGTTCCAAAAAACATTTTCCCTTACAGTTCAAGGTCCCGTCCACATTGCACATTTCATTACCTGTTGTTCCCTTGCATTCCGTTCTAATGTGGAGCTGTTCCTTGGTCTTTATTGGCCTTGTGTAAAATCAGCAGTTTTGCTGGACATTAGTTTTTGCACAGTGCACCTCTAATGGAGTTTTTCTGTCATTATCTCATTATCAGATCCAGGTTGTGTATTTTTGGAAGAAATGTGACATAAGGAATGTTGCTTTTGTCAATCACATTAGGATGTACACAACATGGATTCGTTCTATTATGGGTCATACTGATTCTTGGGTTGAGGTTCAACCTTCCAGCTTTCTGCATTGTACAGTTACTTTGTAATGTAGATTGTTACCTATTCTTTGGGGAAATTATTTGAAAATGTTTATCTATTTTAGTTTTAAAGTGTATTGCTAATTTTTCCCTGCTGGTTGTAAAATTGTGATTTTCTAATTCTAATGCTTCTCCACATTTATTAGTTGCTTTATTCTGGGAAGGCACATATTCTCTTTCTCTGTTATTATATTCTATGTGGTCTCAAAGTTATTTAATGCATTATAATCCATTTATTGTGTTATTTATTGCATAATAATGCAAAAATAATTGTTGCATAATAAATATTTATTATAATATAATAATACTTATATTAATGCATTTATTGTTATTCTCATTACTTATGACATAGAGAGACTATTTCAGTTTAACTGATAGTTTAATTTTTCTTTATAATTGAATAATACCATATTCCATTGTGTTTATGTTTCACTTTTCGTTATCCATTCATCTGCTGATGGCTATAAACTGCTGTAAACATGGGTATTTGTGTATCACTACAATATGGTGTCTTTTTTTTTCAGCAAATATACCCTATAGAGGGATACCCTTGGTCAAATGGAATTTTAATTTTTTATTTTTAAGGAAACTCCATACTTCTGATTTCCATAGTCATTATACTACTTTATATATTCTCCAGCAATGTAGAAGTGTTCCACTTTCTTTACATCCTCCCTAGCATTTATTGTTTTGTGCTCTGTTTTTTGTGATACTGAGAAGTGAACCCAAGGTCTTCATACTGACCTACATGGCAAGTTTTTTTTTATTTTTAGAAAAGATCTTGTTAATTCATTGAGTCTCCATGCTGGGCTAAAACTTTGGATCCTGCTGCCTTGGACTACCATAGTGTTGTTATTACAGCCCTGTACCACCTACTCTGGCTTTTTGTGTTCTTGAGTAATTATTCCATTGTGACTAGAATAAGATAGAATCTCAGACTTGTTTTGATTTGCATTTCCTTAATGACTAATGAAATTAAACACTTCATCATGTATCAGTATACCCTTTATTCCTCTTTTGTTGAGAAGTGTCTATTTAGTTCGTTTGCTCCTTTTTTAATTAAGTCATTTGTTTGAATGGGTAATTTTTTGAGTTCTTTATATATACACACAAGATATGAGTCCTCTATCAGAATAGTAGTTGGTAAAATTTTTCCTATTCTTTAGTTGTCTCTTGCCTCTTTTTATTTTCTTTGTGGTACAAAAGCTTTTTAATTAGATACTATCCCCTTACCGACTCTTTTTTATTAGAATGTTTTTGATTCATAAAGATTACATTTATTGTTGGGATTTAGTGCAAATACATGACACGTCTTTTTTTTTTTAATGTTCTCTTGCTCTTCCTTCCTTTCCTCCATCTTTTGGTTCATGTCCCATTTGCAAAAGGTCTATCTCCCGGTTTCCTGTCATCTATCTTTTATTTTCCTCTTTGATGTATTTATACCCTGGATTCCTCATATAAGAGAGATTGTGCAAAATTTAAACTTATGTGTCTGATTCATTTAACATTATGGTCTCATGGCACATCCATTTTCCTGCAGATAACTCAAATTTATCCTTCCTTATGGCAGAGTGGTACTCTTTACACATGAACACTATATTTTCTTTATCTACTCATCAGTTGAGGAACATATAGGCTGCTTCCAAGATTTAGCTATCCTAACTTAGCTGCTATAAATATGAGTATGCATGTATCACTGTAATATGATGTCTTTTACTCTTTGAGGAAGTTATCTACAAGAGGAATAGCTAAGTTGAATATAATTTCTATTTTTCATTTTTTGAGGAATATCCATACTGATTTTCACAGTTTTTATACTAGTTTACATTTCCACTAAAAATGTAGCTTATATTTTCCCCATATTCTTGCCAGCATTTGTCATCATGTAGTATCTTATAATACCCATTCTTTCTGAAGTAAGATAGAATTTCAGTGTTGTTTTAATTTACATTTCTCTAATGATCAGAGAGGTTGAACTTTTGGGGGCTTTTTTGCCACTTGTACTACTTTTGACAAGTAGTATTCATTTTTGATTGGATCTTATATTTTGTTTTAAAAACTTTGTATATATTCTAGATATTATTCCCCCGTCCAAGGAATAGGTGGTGAAATATTTTTCCCATTTTGTAGGTTGTCTCTTTGCTCTGTGAGCTGTTTCCTTTGCTGTGCAGAAGCTTAATTTGATAAAGTTCCTTTTCTTGTTTCTTATTATTTCTTGAGTTTTCCCTGTTTTCTTGCAGATTGTTTCTGTTTCAACAAGGAAATCCTTGATCTACTTTGATTTTAGTGAATTGCATGGTGAGGCATGTGGATCTAGCTTCATTCTTCTACAAAGTTATATTAGCTCCAGCACATGTTTTTAGATCATTTGTCAAAGATTAGATAGCTGAGTGTGTCTGGAGTTGTTTTTGTGTCTTCTGTTCTATTTATCCACATGTCTGTTTTTGCACCAATACTACGCTTGTTTGGTGCCTCCTACTTTGTTATTTTTGCTAAAGATGGGTTTGGCTGTTCTGGATCTCTTCTATGTCCATATAAATTATAGAAAAAAATTTTTTTTGGTTCAGAGAAGAATGTTGTTGCTATATTTGTAGGGGATTGTATTAACCCTATATATAGATTTTGATAATGTGGTAATATAGTTTGGCCTATCAAGAAACAGAGCGTTTCTTTCTAATTTCTGTGCATATTGTTCCTTGCATAATTATTTCAAATTATTCTGATGCAGTTGTTTAATGTTATCTTTAAGTTTTCTACAGTTTAGACAGTGGGAGTCTCTTCTGCCTTTGCAATATGTTTGAGATATTTTTCAGTTTTTAAAATTCTTAAGAAATGTAAATATTTTGTTTTAGTTGAGATAGAGTTGACAAATAAAATTATATATTTAAAGTAGATAATGTGATTATTTAATGAATATACTTAGACTGCAAAATGACTATCACAACCAAGTTAGCATATCCTTCACCCCATAGTTCAACCCTTTCCCTTAATTTTTGGAGCAAAAAGATTTCCCATGTTCTCTCATAAATTCTTTTGCTCAGCCCTTGAATTCAAAACCTTTTGCTGGTTCATTTTTATAAAGAATAATATTCAGAGAGCAAGATCTTAGTGTTCTGAAGTATCATTGACTGACTGCAGACCTTTTGGAAAACAAGTATATTATGGGAATAATAAACATAATGGGAATTGATATAATAATGTTATGCTATTACATATGAGAGTTAAAGAATTGATAGATTCTACCATAGTATTTTTTTAATCTTGCAGATTTCTTATTTGCAACTTTCTTCTACAGTGAAATTCCCAGTTCTCAATAAAATTAATGTTTAAAATTTTCAGAATCTCCAATGCATATAATGTAGTGTCAGTTTAGGTGACCATGCCACAATGAAAAGAATCTCAGGACTAAGGTCAGGGTTTGTTTTTAGATTCTTAATTCTCCTTTAGGCTAAGAATACAAGAGGATTATTCAAATACTATGCCCCAAAGTTATTTGAGTTAATTTCAGTTTGTTTTTTTATTCCTCTAGTAGGGTGATACTTTAATTAAAGTGAAGCTGAATTCATTTTCTTTTTGTATTTGCATTCAACTTTAGGGCCTTCTTCCATTATTTAGCTTTATAATTTTATTTTGAATATGTAAAATCTTGGCATAATTCCAAACAGACAAGATACAGTAAGACTTGAAGTTTCTTCCACTTTTTTCTCTTCCACTTTTTTTTCAGTCTCTTCCACTTTTTTCCACCACATGTACACATACACACACCTTCTCTATATAACAAATTCCACTAATTTCTGCATTTTATACAAATATTTCTCATTTCTTTTATTCTGATATAAAACCTGCATTCTACATGATATTTGGTGTGCCATTGCTTTCATTTATTCACTAGTATCTTTCACATATGCATAGTTCTACAGCTCTGATTTATTATTTTTGCAAAGTTATATAGTGCTCTGTTGTGTCTAAGGATTATTTTTAAATCATTTGACTTGACTGAGGTATTTCAGTAGTTTCTGGTGTGTTGCAAATTCATACATGCTGAATCATACAACCGTAGGCATGCCTAGTCTCATACTATTGGAGATGTATCTTCAGGGTAAAATGCTGAACATGGGATTTTTAGATCAAAAGGTATATGTGTAGTTAAGGTAGAAGTTGTTTAATTTTGTTTACAAGGGGAAATGTTCTCCATCTTTCATTCGTATTATCAAAAGATGGTGTGGATTTCTCCATAGTCTTGTCAATAGGCTAAGTTTTCAAATCCATTCTGTATTAAATTTTAAACGTTACATGGTGATATATTATGGGTAAACTAAATTTGCATTTGCATTTTACTAATGTAGCAGTGAGAAATGATATTTCAAAATAGTTCTAATTTGCATATTTCTTGTGAATGATATTGAAAATTTAAAATGTTTTAAGATCATTTTATATTTTAGCAAGTTGTATTTCTATGTCTTTTCCAGTCTTTTCTTTGTGTATTCATATTTTGTCCGGAAATTTAAGAAATTTATCTTTTTATGTAATACAAACATTAGGCAGTTTTCTATGGTATGTTATAATTTCTTGCTCTTTATTATTTGTTTTTTGATGTTACTTAAATTTTCTCATAAATTTGAATGGACAAATATTTTAATTTTCTCATCATGTGACTTAAAATATTTATTCAAGTTTATATTTATTGCATTTTGATTTGGGGACATATACAGGAATCTTTCCTCTAATCCCCAATTTATGAAACAATACACTCATAATCTATACTGACATTTGTGTGGTTTCAATTTTTATGCTTATATTTCTTTTTAGTTTGAATTATATTCTTATATACTTTGTCAGTTATGGATGTAATTTTAACAGTTTCCAAGTGACTACCCATATCTTCCCACACTATTCAAAGCTTCAACTCTGCTCCCCTGATTTCAAATGCTAATATCATGGTGTAATAAATTTCCATATGTGCATATATCTATTTTTAGGAATCTTGTGTCAATTTTAATGGCTACCTAATATCTGATATGTTGGTATCATCATTTTAAACACTGATATTAAACTGTATTTTTTTTTTGAGACAGGGTCTCACTTTGCAGTTAAGGTTGGCCCTGAGCTCACTATGTAGCCCAGGCAAGCCTTGAACTCAGCAGTCCTCCTGTCTCTGCCTCCCGAGTGCTGGGATGACAGGTGTGAGCCACCACGGCCGGCACTGGGGTGTGTGGTATTGATTGCTGGTGGGCGTGAGTCACCACGCCCAGCACTGTATGTGGTTACCGGGATCGAACTCAGGACCTTGTGCTTGCGAGGCAGGTGCTGGAACCACTGAGCTAAATCTCCAGCCCCGTTCCTCATTCTTAGGCTTCTATATCTAAGTGCAGTGGCTAGGCTAATGCCTTCTGTCTGATGAGAAAAGTTCAGGAAAGAATGGGCGACTTTTCCTATAGTAAACCACAGTGGGAAAGTCTTCAGGAGAAATACAATGATGGACAGAAGAGGAGATCTTCCTAATGAACTGCTTTGAGGGACTTTTAAAAATTTGGAATGGGTATTGGAATTTGTTGAGACTTTTACAGTGTTGGTGAAATAATAAGAGCATTTTTCTTATAGGGAATGATATTGCTAGCTTTCCTATGATCAAGCCATTCTTGAACTTCTAAAACAAAATTCGAAGGTTTTCCTTTGTTTTCTGTTTTGGGATAATTTGTCTAATTAGGAGCAAATTTATTAAAATACTAATGACACAGGAGTTCTCCTTGTTGCTCTCTGCTACTGGGAGATCAGGCACTCAGCAGTAACTGTAGCCAAATTGATACTGGTAATGGAAATCTGTGTTGCTGGGCCTACTACCCATGACCTCTATCCCCACAACCATAACCACTTTGCTTATGAGCTCCTTGGTCAAGAACAGTGGTTCCTGGGGAAATAAGCTGAAGGGTGACCACAGCATAGGTCATTTTGACTACTTTATTACTAAACTGCTTCCCTGCTAAGGTCATCTATTATTGAGGATTCACAAGAAAAATACATACATCCAATATTTTTGTATGCTACTGACAGATCTATCCACATATTCTTCTGCAGATCAGCTTGTCACTAATATTGCAATTGTATTATCCTCACAATTCTGACCATTCAGTCACTTGGGCTCTTCATGACCTATAGCCATAGGCAAAAAAGCAGCTAGTGTGGTGCCTGGGGTGATTAATACTGACTAGCAAGGGAAAACAGGGCCACTGGAGAATGGAGATAAAAAAGAATGAGTAAAATACAGAAAACTTTTCATCTGTCTTAGTATTATCATATCCTGTGATGAAAGCCAATGGAACATTTCAACAGCTTAATTCTGGCAGGACTGCTTAAAATCCATACTTTTCAGGAATAAAACTTTGGTTTATCCCATCAGACAAAGAACTTGAGCAGCTGAAATTCTTGCTGAGGTTAAGAAAATATCATATGACTAGTGGAAGAAAGCCTTTCCCTGTATTAGCCACAACCATGTTGCCTGCTTCAGAAGTAAGGCTGAAATAATTATGAGAACTTATTTTTCTTATCTTGGGATAGGAATGTTAGTGTTTGGAAAAATATTTTTGTTTTTCTTCTATTATCCTATATCTAACATAAAGCATACTAATAATAATTATTTTTAGAGGTCAGTGTTTGTTACAAGATATCAAAGAATATACTTGATCATAGCCAAAAGGCCAATAAGATGGCAAAGAATAAAAATGAACATCACTGGCCAGGTGTAGTGGCTCAGACCTATAATCCTAGCACTGTGGAGGCTGAGGCAAAAGGATAATAGTGAGACTGTCTCAAATACGAAACAAAAAATTAAAAATTTCAATTAAGATTAATCAGACACCTGAACTTATCACATGGTTTCTCTTGAAAAATCCAAATTATAAATAAAGAGGAAAATAGAAGATAGATATAAGGAAGTAGGGAGATGGATTTTTCTCAAATGGGAAGGACATTTTGAGATGGATGGACAAGAGAAGGAGGTGAGGGAAAGGGGATGAAAAAATAGAATTAAGATGTGCGTATACAGGTAGCAACTCCACGTGAGGAATATAAACATTCTGTACTGCAAACTTGTATTAAAAAAGGAAAAATCATCACCCAAAGACTGTGTTCTCTTCTTAGAAATGTGTTACTATGTCTTTGGTCTCACACACACACACACACACACATATGTATACATATATATGTGTCTGTATATATATATATATATATATATATATATATATATGTTATTTGTATAATGTTAGGCAGAGCTGTAGTTTAATTATTGTCTTCACTTGGAGACAAGTTAAGGATACATGTCTGTTTGCCAAGTTGGTAAGTATTGGACTGCTATTGCCTTTTGATTTGTCATTTGACTAAGATGCAGTCCCCAATTATTCAGTTAAGGCCTGACCTGAGTGCTGCTAGGAAGGGAATTTGCAGAAGCAAATTCTTTAATCAATCAACTTTAAATTGTGGAGTTTATCTTTGTTGGTCTGAAGCAATTATTTAGAAGGCTTTTCAAGTGCCCACAAGGCCTTCTGGAGGGGACGGGGGGTGGAGCGTGGAGGAAGGAGGTGAGAGAGAGAAATCCCACCAGCTCCTGAAGGTCTTTTTACCATACCTTCCCTGTAGGCTTTGGGCTTGCTTAACCAGCCCCCAAACTTGAGACTCTTACCTACATTTTCCTGACTGTCTACATTGCTCTGCACAGAGGCTTCCGGATTCTAAGGAAGATGTCAAAGGTTTTCATGGCACACTGCAGACTAGATCTGACTCTAGGTATTCCTTTCACAATTTTGGCTGGCCTTCTCCTCTTTCCCCAACTGATGTCATAGAATGGAATGCTGTGGTGTTGACCTTCTATGATTGATGCTGTTTGGGGTTATTATCAGCATGCCCTATGAAGAAGACTGTTCCATAGAATTCCAGATCAGGTCACAGAGTGACCTGGGGATTCCCCCTTTTCTTTTTTCCTTCTCATGATTCCAAATCACATTAGCGCCCTCTGGTGGTAGCAAAGCTGCTGGTCTTTATGGTTCCATGCCAAATAACTAGATGAAAGTACAGTATCAACATTCATTTATATGCAAGTGGTACACCTTGAGGACACACTAATAAGTCAAATAAATAGATCACACATATATAAATACCTTATCTTTTGTCTGACATGAGAACCTGTAGATGTAAATGAGTTTTAGAATATATGATAGATTGTGTAAAATAGAAATATTCAAAGGGAATGTGGTGGGGGAACATAATGAAGGCAAAGAATAAATACGATTTGGAAAGAAAAAGAAATAACATGTATGTAAGGGGCGTGGGTTATGGGTGGGTAGGAATATGGGTAAAAAGGAGAATTAACTTCTGTCATATACTGGTCTAAATTCCCCAGTGTTGAGTGTGATTGTGAGCTGTATATAAAATGTAGCAATAAAGAATTCAATTAAAAATGAGAATCAAGATACATTGTGTACAGGTACAAATTGTCAGTGATGAATGTGATCGTAAGGTATACTTAAAATGTACCAATAAACTCAAAAAAGGGAAAAATACTTAAGACTATCACCCATACCAGAGCTCTCTATCCCCAGATTTTCCTTATCTTTTAAAGTGATAGTTTTTGTTGTGGTGGTGATGGTTCTCATGGTGACAGTAGTTCAAATTAACTTTTTCCAGAGGCTAGGGCTTGCTATGAAGCCGTAGCACAAAACGATACTAAATAATCTCTAAAACACAAGTTTCAAAACAATTTCTGAAATTTAATATACATATTTGAACCACCTGTTTGTATAATAAATTCAATAATATGACTATTTCTCTAGAGTAATGGGAACTCATGCATTGCATGGCACCCTTTTTTCATGTACAGAAACACTAATATTTTATTTTATCATCCTAAATTTTACTAAACTTAAAGAGAATTTAACCACTACTTTTTGAAAAGCACCACTCCTCTTAGAAATAACTGATCATTCATCTAATGTACAAGTAGTAGTAAATGAATAAAATAAGACAATAAAAAGTTGTTTTTTCAAAATGTACAAATTCTAGAAATAAACATATTTAAAATAGAAAAAAAATAAAGGGCTGGAGATTTAGCTCAGTGGTTCTGGCGCCTGCCTCGCAAGCACAAGGTCCTGAGTTCGATCCCCAGTAACCACATATGATGCTGGGCATGGAGACTCACGCCCACCAACAATCAATACCGCATACCACAGTGCCGGCCGTGGTGGCTCACGCCTGTCATCCCAGCACTCGGGAGGCAGAGGCAGGAGGATTGCTGAGTTCGAGGCTTGCCTGGGCTACATAGTGAGCTCAGGACCAGCCTGAACTACGAAGTGAGACCCTGTCTCAAAAAAAAAAAAAAAAAGAAAAGAAAGTATCTCCAAGTTAAAATGATGGTATATACTTCACTGTTCTTATTGCAGTTTGATAATTTTTTTCACAAACACATGATTTATTTCATCCTTTTGATTACATTCCAGAATTTCTAAAATGGTTGCTTTTATCCATCTTTTCAGTGAATTTTGGTGGGGAAAGGGTTTACTGAGGATCCCAATCCAGCATATGGAAGCCTCAACTGGATAATAAATGTACACGGTCGCCCTCCCTCAGGGGTCACAGGGTCGCTCAAGCCCACACAGTAGTCACCAGGTAAGACTGTGCTCCCAGTGTTATTAGGTCAACTATAGTTAAGTTTATATTTAAAATATCTGACATTACATTGCATATGCTTTTTCTTTTTGCAGTGTTCATTTTTTACTTTATTGAATTTCTTAGTACATTTTAGTAATACATTATGATCACATTCATCATTGAGAATTTGTACCTGTGCAGGATATATCTTCATTCTTATTTTTCCAGTCCCCTGCAGTCCTTTTAACTCGCCACTCTTCTATGTACCTTTGTTTCCGCTTTTTTCTTTTATGGCCACCATTTTTTTCTTTCCCCTGCCCCTCCTTTAGTGCCCCTTCCCTTTGCATCACACACTCTCTTAAAATAATTTCTTTGACTAGAATTAATTACTGTTTGGAATCCATACTTGAAGAGTAGCTGGCCCACACTCTAGTACTTACTTCTCCAGCTGTTGGCCTGCAGGGAACACCTGACTTTGGCCTGTTATGGAAACAATGGAAGCAGCATGAATAGAAGGAAAAATTGATTGTGCTTAAATTGGCATATGGGATCAGTTAGAGCTCATTTCAGATTTTGCTTTTTAATTCTCACATTGCAGAGTACAGTGTCTGATCTTTGGTTTATTTGTTTTTCAATTTGAACTCAGAAAAGATAAGTAAACCAATTTCTTCAGAATATTTTTCCCGAATATTCCCTCAGACTTTTATATTATAGAAATTCTGAACAGCAATATTTTTGAAGCATAAATTTCCATAAAGAACCTATCTTTATTTACAAAAAAACTACAGACAGTTTGGGATGAGAGTTGAGAAAGGCATTGCAAATGACAGTGACAAATAGATAATCATGCAAATCTTCAATGAAATGAACCTTTTTGCGCACTTGAAAAGCATTCCCTTCCATCCTTGCAAACCTAGTAAGTAATTGCAATGATCAGAGAAATTCATATTCAAATACTCACCATGTTTACTGATGACAACGATTGTACCAAATGTGCTAGTATTGTAAAGAAAGACATTAAGACCAATTTTTTAAATATTTAAAACACTGTTTTCATGGAGCAAACTATGGCATTTTCAATTTTCTCAAGAAGAGTCTTTTGAATCTAAAGCTAGTTCTTACAATAGAGGTTGATGTTGTTTGAAGACTCAGTATCACTGTCAGTTAGGGTTTCCCTTTACGTATATCCCACCTGGCTCAGCCACCATTATCATTCGTATCCATGCTTTCAAAGAAGCAATCACATTCTGATACTGAGATCCAATCAATCAGTCCCCTCTCCTTTCTCTCTTTGATGGTGAGGAGTGCTGTCTACCAGAGGCCTTTCCACAAAGCTGGTTTCCAGGATCACAGAAATGTAGATTTTACCCAAGAAAAAAATAGACTTAAAGGTCATGTTTAGTGCAAGATTTTTTCTCTAGGGCATTCTTAATAATTATTCAACCAAATCTTACAAGGAAGATTTTCCATGCTAGGTTACATTTTGTTTTAAGTAAACATTCACTGAGAAGCAATTGCACAGTGTTGAATAGCCTTAGAAACTATGAGAACTGAATCTGGAGTCCGTTGTTTGCCAGCTTGTGATAAGATTTTGAGTCAGTGGATCAACCTCTTTGAATTGCCACATTTCAATTTATAAAACAGATTTCCCATTTGCTGTATCTACTTCCCATAACTAGTCCCATGAATAATATAAACCACTATTCTAAAGGCATTAACTTGACAATAGATCAAAAGATTCATAATCTCTTTAATCTCTTCTAATCATCAAGAAAGAATGTTTACAGTATTATTTTAGAGTACTCCAAAAGCATCTGAAACCAATTATTGCATGTAGACACACATTTTAAAACCAACGTTAGTGAAGGATGACACAAGATAAATCTAGTTTCCTAAGAAAGTACAGAAGTTACACTGAGAATATTCTATGGTGGTATCAAAAGTTACATTAAATACAATGGTTCCAAAAGCAGGGCACTATAATTATATTTATTTTCAGAATATTTATTTCCTTCTTATCATTTTCCCAAAGGTAATTTTTATTATGTTCTCATTAAACACACCATATCTGCCTTGCAAATGCAAGGTCCTGAATTTGACCCCTGGTACCACACACACACAAAATTTCACTTGCACTTTCATATATGTCAACTTTTATTCAAGCACTAAGTAGATGACCTGACTGCAGCACTTGACATAAGTAACTAGAAAGAGCTAAAGGAAAGTGAGGTCTGGCAGTCATCATGTCAGTACTCAGCTGGAAACATGCTCAGGAAGATTCCATCCAGTAGAGGCCAGACACACCGCACGGTGAGGCACATGTGGGAAGGAAAAGTTTCTGGTCAAGCTGTGTACCCTCACTATGGTCTAGAGAAATTTCATCTCTGAGTTCTATTCTACATAATTGGATTGGAACAGAAGGATACTCAGCGTAAAAGTTGCATTGCTTTTTTTGTTCTTTTGCAATTTCATAGGTTTCCTTTGGGTAAGTTTGGGAAATAAGCCAAAAAAATATTAATTAAAGCCAGGTGTGGTGGCTCACGCCTGTAATCCTAGCACTTGGGAGGCAGAGACAGGAGGATTGCTGAGTTCGAGGCTTGCCTGGGCTACATAGTGAGCTCAGGGCCAGCCTGAACTACAAAGCGAGACCCTGTCTCAAAAAAAAAAAAAAAAAGAATTAAAAATGGTGTATGCCCATTTTGTCAGTTCATTTTTTATTTTTAAAAAACATTCAAGATTCATATGTAAAGCTAACAGAGATATATGTCAGTTGTGACAAACCTATGAGAATAAGAAGGACAAGAACTGAACTAAATTTCTCATCACTAAAGATCTATGGGTTGACAGAAGGGAAAAGTGGGCAGTTTCTGCAAAAATACATGGGACCAGGACCAAGAGAGTAATCAAAGCACTTTCTGGCATCTCTTCATTTTCTTGGTTATTGTTCAGTCAGTCTGAGGAGATAAATTTCTTTTTCCAAAAAAAAGAATGTTGAAGCAATTAATTTTCTCCTTAGGGAGTTATTGACCTGCTAATTTAAGATATTATGTGGTTCTGTTATTACATTTTTTTTCATAGAGGTTTGCATATTCTATTTCTTCATGTCACTTCATACTTTTATAGCTTCAGAATAGTAAGAATTATCAAATACAACTAATTTGGGTCATAAATGTACACAGTTTCCTTTTATTGAAAAAAGTGCCCTCTGTGATCTTTATTTCTTACACTTTCTGGTTGAGTAATCCTCAGGGAGCATTTCCTAAAACGTTTATCTGATGGAGAACTTTGTATGAGGTGACACTTGAAGTATAAATAACATTGTTAGGCACCAGCTAAAATATACTTAATCTCGCTTGTAAACTACCACTGTTAGGATACCGAGCATCTGAGTGTCATAGTCATTGCCTGCTGGTTTTCTATAATGTTGTTTGCTGTGTTAAGAGGCCATCTTTGAAATATATAAACTGACATAGAGAAACATCAAGGCAGTATTGTACATATTGTTAAACATGCTTAAGTTTCCTGAGAGATAGTGCCCAAATACAAGGACTCCTGTGCTCACCCTTTTCCTGATACCATTTTGCTAGGAAGCATGGCTTCCTTCGAGTTTGGCACAATAGTAGCTTATTTGCAATAGGAAGTTCCTTTAAACACCAGCTCTCTGTTCAAGTAAATTGCCTAGTAACAAAAGCTGAACGTACCAAAACAACTTTGGATATTTTGTCTTGTTTTTCTGATGTTGTCGTAAGCCTTTTAGCACTCAGAAATCTCTTTGAAGGAATTAAAAGACAGAAAACACTTTTGGGTCCCTGCTAGGATCTGTTCTTTTGAGACATTTGGAGGGTGAGTCATTTTCTCAGCACAAAACATATTTGACTTATTTAGTATGAGATCCTATTCCTTTTACTGCTAAATATAATAAGATGGTCAGGACATCTCATGTGCAGGCAATGGTTTGATCACTTTGAAAGTCTAGACGTGTATGCCTCAAAAGAGATAAAGACACCAGCTCAACCCTGGAAGAGGGCAGCTTACTGTCTTTGTTGACTTCTAAATCTAGAAGCCCACAGAGCCCACAGACAGTGAGCATGATCTGACTAAGAGCCATCATTACTAGAAATGTTTGACATTTCTTAAGAATTTAGGATAAGCTGAATTAAGATTTCCCTTACACTAGAGAGCAATCATCATTTATTTACCATTAAGTGAGCTAGTGAGAGTGGATGGCATATTTGGCTATGAAAGCCTCTTGACAGCATCCCTAGGAAGTGCCCTGTGAGAAAGAGAGAAACTAAGTTGATTTTAAAAGTCATATAGAATGCACTCTTTGGGGTGTCTTTTACTCAGTATAATGCTTTAGAGAAGCATCCATATTGTCAAATTGTATCAGTAACTCTGAAGGCTATACTTTCAGGGATCATTTCTATAGTTTGTGTCAGTAACTCATTCCTTTTATTGCCAAGTAGTATTTGTGATAAATATAACTATTCATTTCCTATTCATGGGTAGCTTGACTGCTTCTGGTCTTCACTACTGTGAATTCTGCTCATAATTTACTTATTTGTTCTGTGATCACCATGTATCATGTGCTATTTTACTTTTCATCTACATACATTATTCTCATTTCCCCAAGGAGAATAAATATTTAGCTTCTAATATTCTGCAATTCTCTGACTCAGACTTGCCTTAGATTTGGGTCAAATCACGTGCCAAATACTTGACAAATAATTTTGTCAAACAGAGCGATACTTCCCATGACAATTCATGCACACAGGTGAAGTGGGCCAAGTCACTGCATGGGCTGGGTGAGTTTGGCTCATAGACTGCGTCCAGTAACCTCTGTGTTCTCTTTATGACGGTGGCGGCACCCTGGAGTGGACATGCTACATGGTGAGGTGCCAAGTGAATGTGCAGGGCCTGCCCAGTGTGGGCGTCTGTGCGCACGGCAGGCTGTGCCCGAAATACCTGCGCTGCTCCTGCCAGCTGCCAGGGTGAGTGTTTGCAGCCAACGGAAGTGTGAGGTGTGATCGGGGCCTTCTTTGGGGATGTCTTCTCAGGTCTTGTTCTCCTTCTGCAGCCGGGGCTCCTAGCTCTCAAGGCTTTTATCCTGCGCTACACAGAAAACTCTCGCAGCTCTAAGTCCCATTTCTACCGCCTAGTGACTCCCCGGGATGGACCTCCCTCCCGCGGAAGATGTCTGAGCACACAGCCTGAAGGCCCAAAGGTCACATGTGTGCTGTTCCTTTGGATCCCGTGCCTTGTATCAGGAAACCCAGGTTCAGGCTGCCTTGTGTCTGGCATCGCGCGCACGGCTTCTCCTTGGCTCTCTGTACCTGCTCAGCCATTTCTTCTGCGCCTCTTGTTGGTGCTTCCCCAGACCCAGTCGGAGGGAGGTCTCTGAATGTGCAGAATAGGGGGCAGCGGGGCAGGCAGCTGGGAGAATTGTAGCAAGTGACTCTTTCCTGCAGAGAGCCTGGTGCCCCTGTGGGCAGGGGTGTTACATGAGCAGGTCACATGGCTGGGGCAGGGCCTGTTCCCACGGCGGCAGATGCACCACAGATGATACTTGCCTCGCCCCACCCCAGGCAGCTGCAGCTGGTATCTGTGAGCAGCTGTAGGGAGGGCTCTGTCAGCCAAGGGGTGGCCAGAGGGTCCAGTCAGGCCACTCAGGGAAAGTGTGTGTGTTCCAGCTGTCCTTCCAGGTCCTGTGAGAGACAGATACGTGTCCAGTTTGCCCTGAGAGCCTATACCTGCCAAGTGGCACCCTGGGACACCTCCAGAATAGCTCTGTGTTTCACTCCGAGCAGCCCGAAAGAGCAGCTCACCAGCTCTGAGAAAAAGAATTCCTCAGGAGAGATGGGCTCAGGGACTGCGTCCCTCAAGAGGACGAGTGCTCTGGGCACCTAAGCAGCAGAAACAGTGCTAATGCCACCCATCTTGCTTTGCCTCTCTTCCATCTCTTATTCTGCTTCCCACTAGAAAAGATCTCCTTATTTGCTACTGTCTATATTTTATTTTTCCCTTCACTTGTAGTTGGGGTTTCTCATATAAAAGAAATCTGTGATGCGTAACTTTGATTTATTTCAGGGTCCATCTGTTTGCCTACAGATGCCTCAAGTTTACTCTTTTTTTTTTTTTTTGGAGACAGGGTCTCACTTTGTAGTTCAGGCTGGCCCTGAGCTCACTATGGTGCCCAGGCAAGCCACCGCGAACTCAGCAATCCTCCTGTCTCTGCCTCCCGAGTGCTGGGATGACAAGCATGAGCCACCACGCCCAGCATTGTGGTATGCGGTGTTGATTGTTTGTGGGCGTGTCTCCATGCCCAGCATTATAGTGGTTACTGGGGATCGAACTCAGGTCCTTGCGCTTGCGAGGCAGGCGCCAGAACCACTGAGCTAACCCTCCAGCCCCCTCAAGTTTACTCTTCTTTCTGCCAGGGTAGCTCTCCTTTGTGTGTAAATATCACAGTGCCTTCATCTATTTATCTGTTGATGACATATTTCAAGATGTAGTTATGTGCGTGTATCACTGTAATATCAGACCTTTAACTCTTCTAGAAAGATGCTTCAAAGGGGAATAGCTAGGTGTAGCTAAAGGGGAATAGCCAAGTCAAAAGGGATTTCTAGTTTTAGTTTCCTGAAAAATCTCCGTACAGATTTCACGCTGGCTATGCCATTTACATTCCCAGCAAAAATGCAGAAAGATACCTCCACCCTTACAGTTTCATCAGCATTTGTTATTATTTGATTTCTGGTTTTTACCCTTTATTCAGTTTACTGGTACATTTTACATACACATCATGATCATATTCAACACTGAGAATTTGTCACAATCACATTCAACATTGAGAATTTGTATCCGTATATATCTTTTTTTTTTTTTTTTTGAGACAGGGTCTCGCTTTGTAGTTCAGGCTGTCCTTGAGCTCACTATGTAGCCCAGGCAAGCCTTGAACTCAGCAGTCCTCCTGCCTCTGCCTCTCAAGTGCTGGGATGACAGGCGTGAGCCACCATGCCCGGCACTGTGGTATGAGGTATTGATGCTGGTGGCGAGTCACCACGCCCAGCATTGTATGTGGTTACTGGGGATCGAACTCAGGACCTTGCACTTGCGAGGCAGGCACTGGAACCACTGAGCTAAATCTCTGGCCCTACATGATATATCTGATGTTCTCCATATATATATATAAATGCTTTGTTTCCATTTTTTTGGTTTTGCCATAAATTTTTTTCTTTCCCCTTCTCCCTCTTTCCATTTTCCCTTTGAACATTTTCTTCCCTTTTCACAATACCTGTCATACATTCTAGACCACATTTATGCTTTCAATTTTCCATACTAGAGAAACTATGTAGTATTTAACCATTTATGTCCTACTTATTTCACCTATGAGTATGTCCTCAACGTACATCCATTTAAGTATAAATGTCTCTAGTTTATCATTGTTTATGGCTGGGTACTAGTCCGTTTTATAAAAGAAAACCCCACGTCTTCTTTCTCCAGGCTCCAGTTGATGGACATACGGGCTGTTTCCAAGATTTGGCTATCACAGACTGGGCCACTATTTAACATGAGTGCACATATGTTGCTGTGTGGCTCTTTTAATTCTTCAGGGAAGACACCAAGAGGTGGAATAGCTGGGCTAAGTGAAATAGCCAATCTTAGGTTTGGAGGACTCTCCACACGGACAGGGGTTGCGCCAGTCTACATTCCCCCCACCAGTGAAGAAGGCTCCCTTTCTTCTCACAGCCCCGCTAGCATTTCTTATTGGTTGATTTCTTGATAGCAGCCATTCTTTCCGGAGTGAGATACCAGGCCACGCCTGGCAGCTGGTGCAGGTCCTCCCTCTGTCAGGGCAGGCAGTAGGCATAACTTCCTTACTGACTGGTGCCAATCCATTTGGGGCCAGTTTATAAATGTTAATAAGATTTTCTTCCTATTTCACAATAAAATTTGATGGTAAAAACAAAAAAATGAAAGCAAAGCTTATGTCTATAGGGGGAGGCTGGTAGTAGGCAGGGCAGGGGAATGGGATAAAAAAATCAAGATGTGTCATGTATAGGTACAGATTATCAATGTTGAATGTGATTATAATGTATATATAAAATATACCAATAAACTCAGTTTTAAAAAGTCAGATAACAGCAGCTTTTGCTGTCTAGTTGTCCACTGCTTCTTCCCACTAGTGCATCTCTCCGTGGAGGCCTATGGGTAGCCGGGGGTCACCACATGCCTGGAGGCTCAGGAGCCATTCCCTCACTGAGATCCAGGCTCTGGGAGAGAGTGCTGCTTGGAACCTCTGTCCTCCTCCTTCAAGTGTCTCTCTTTGCTCTCCCGGTAGACTTTGAGTCTTGCCTCAGATCCTTCCGGGGTTCTGGAGACTCACTTCCCTCCTTACACTCCTCCCCAGACTGCTGTGTTCCAGTGGGAGGACACCGAAGTTCAGAGAAGCTCGTTTTCTGCTGCTCACCACTCTGCCGTCTTCCCATAAATCCTGCTGTTCGATTTCCTGGTGATGAGCATTCTTTCTGGAGTGAGATGGCATTCGGTACTGTTAGCTTTGCAGTTCTCTGAGGGCTAGCTATAAGTTTTCTTATTTGTGAGTTCCCAGTGGATTCCAGGGACAGAAATACTGAGCCAACTATCTAAATGTGTTCATCCTCTTCAGATTCTTTGTGAGGCACAGTGCCGAGTGCTCACCACACCTGCTATGGGCTGAATGTTGAAACCTGACCCTAGTAGTCGGCATTGAGATGTGGCCCTTTAGTTGATTCAGACTTGTGGGTGGAGCCCACAGAAAGTGCATTAATACCCTTATAAAAGGCTCCTGAGAGGTCTCTTGACTTTAGTTCTAATTTATTATATATTTTCATAGGTTCAAATGTTACCTCTTCACTTAATTTAATACTTAATGCATCATGTCATAAATAAAATAAATATAACTCCTAGGACTTTCTTCATATGGCTTTGATGTTTTCATGCACTAGATTCCAAGCATAAGCCATATTCTCTTTAAGGAATTTCCTCATACCTTGGAAACATCCTTCAATAAACTAAAATTAATTTTGATGTTTGAATTTGTGAGAGTGGAGGCTGCAGTACTAGAAATGTCTTGAATTAGTTCTGATTAGAGAAACCAGAGCATATAGTTTACTAGAATAAGGACACATATTTGTATTCCTTTGTCTCGTAATAGCACAGAACTGTTAAATTGGGTAATTTGAAACTCATTATGCCCTTACATTTGCCCTCTGTGTGCTCATTTGCCAACGGTATAAGTGGACACGTTGGCCAGGTGTCTATGTTTAGCAGATCCAAAAACTGAAAGACAAGAAAGAAAAGTACGTAGCTGAATAGCATTTCTTCTCTTAAACTTAGTATGTCCTGTCCTGAATCAATAGAAACAGTAAAAAGGTGACATCTGTACAGTTTTATAGCTCTTGCTCAATTGTATGCACAAATATGACATATGAATAACATGTTCCTAATGGTTTCAAATATTACAGTAATAAAATTAACAGGAAATAATTTGTAAATGATCAACCTCTGAACCAAGTTAAATCTGTCCTCAAATAGACTGTTGTGTGAAGACAATCTGATATGACAATTCAAAATTTGTACTGACTTCAACAAATGTTCCCAGTAGTTATTTATATTGAATCTAGAAAGTAAGGAGTTTGCATCAACTGAATATTTTAGATTTGAATGTGAAAAATGGTTTAACTACAGATGGTTGTGGCTGATGAGTAAAATAATTTAATGAAAAAAGTTAGATTGTCACATATTTTTCTCTATGGAAAACTTCTTTTGAGCTGCCTGCCCTAAAAACCATTACTATTAAATCTAGGCATCATGTTGACTGAAACTTATTTAATCAGTAAACCCAAGAGCTTCATGTTATGAAAAATAAAAAGCTCTGAGTTTCAGTGTTTTGTTTTTCATCAAGTCAAAGTGTAATTTCTTAAAAAAAAAAAAAAAGAAAAAGAAAAAAAGAATTATTTTAAATTGAACAATTCATTTTCCTCTGGGGATATGAACAACTAGTGTTTCTTCGACAGTGTGAACCAGTAGTTCCAAAACAAGAATCCTTAGGGATTCTTTGTCCCAAGGAATAATGCCTGTAGCCTCCCCTTGGGACAAGAGCCCTTTGCATTATACCATTTACCCCAAGTAAATGTACCTTCTATCTCTATAGCATTAGAAGATGATAGTTTTAAAAATACACTGTTTCCATTAAACCTAACTTTTGACTTATGACATATATGTGTCCCCCTTCATTCTGAAATTCTCTTTGGAATTACAGAGATAATATAAAATAAATCCCTTGGAACCAACAAATATTCCTCCTCCAGGAAGGGAAGTGTGCTTGGTATGAAGCAACTACTTGAGCTCTGGACACGTTAAAAAATGACTCCCTGATAGAGGGACCAACTGCAGGCAGAAACCAGGAAGGCCCCAACAAGGGGAGGAAGGAGCGGCTTTCTCTAAGCAGCTGTGAGGCAGAGCTGTGGGGGACTGAGGTTCAGAGAGGTTCCCTCAGTGCGCTGCCATGAAGAACCGAAAGGAAGAGTCTGCAGATATCCCGGGCCCACGGTTGGAAATTGATGAAGAGAATCTTGGAAGGAAAAACAAAAACATAGAAAGGGAACTGCAAACTTGTTGTGAACAGATGTACATAATCTGTATCTCAATCTCTAATGCTTTCCTCTATATGTATTTGCATGTACATAGCATGATTCTACCAGCCCATCTAAGGAGTTTGCTTCAGCCAAGTTAATTGGCTCTAAATCTGGCTCTAAAAATATTTAGAGATTTAACAATCTTGCAGTACAACCCTATAGAGCCTGCATCCATCAGCCAGAAATTGTAGGGAAAGGTTTTGTTTCTCACCTCACAACATGCTCTGGGAACTGGCAGATTTACGAAACACAGGACAACTAAAAACAAAAGGGGGAGTACGTGAAGGGCCAGAGAGAAGAGGTGTTCATCTTGGGCTGGCAGTTACCACAGCCCTATGGGCCCTTCTCATGGCTCAGCTAGTGCCAGGGGTTAAAAACCTGGGTCCTGCGAATGACATAAATTCAGTCTTCTTTGTGACTGAATAAAGTTTCACTGTATACATACACCACACTTTCTTTATCCATTCTTCTGATGATGGGCACCTAGGCTGTGGCCAGAGTTTAGTAATTGTGAATTGTAGTACTGTAAACGTATGTATGCATGCATCATTGTAATGCGATATTTTTAACTCTTTCTTGAGTTACCAGGAGAGGTGTAGCTGAGTCAGATAGAATTTCTAGGGTTTTTTTTTTTTGAGGGGTCTTCATAATGATTTCCACAATGGTTATAATGGTTTATATTCCTGTCAAAAATATACAAGGGGCTGGGTGTGGTGGCTCACGCCTGTCATCCCAGCACTCGGAAGGCAGAGACAGGAGGATTGCTGAGTTCGAGGCTTGCCTGGGCTCCATAGTGAGCGCAGGGCCAGCCTGAACTACCAAGCGAGATCCTGTATCAAAAAAAATATATATATGTATACAGGGTTCCTTTTTCCAACATGCTAGCCAACATTTGTTTCTTGTGTTCTTTATGACACTCATTCACACTGGACTAAGATAAAATCACAAAGTTGATTTGCTTCACATTCTCCTTAGGGCTAAAAATAATGAGCATACTATTTTTCAGGAAAATTGATAGATCCTGAGATCATAATATTAATGAAACATGTGAGATAACTAATTTATCCTTAAATGATAAACCCAGAAGAGTAAAATGAAGGCAGACTACCTTTTTTTTTTTTAAAGGGAAAGGGACAGAGATAAATTCTAAATATCCAGAGTTCCCCTGGGGGTGAAAAAAGACTGTGGAAGAAAGAAGGAGACCGTGTATCTTGCGCCCTGGCTTTGTTCAGAGCTCTGGCTTCTGAGACCTGTTGGGACCCAGCATACTCTAGTCATTTGTGGTCCAGTGAAAACAGGTATTACAGCTGAACTTACCTTATAGCAGGTCTTCATTGCCATCCCCACACTCAGCACAGAAAAACGGGGGAACATGTACAACTAGACCTAGGTTTCTCCTGGGTAACAAAGAGTTGGTTGAGGACTCAAGGACCCAAGCTTTTTTTAGAGTCAACAAAGAGAATGCTTCCTTTCATAAAGCCAAAGTGTAATTTCTAAAAAAAAGAAGCATTTTTAAAAATTGAACAATTCATTTTCCTCTGGGGATATGAACAACTCTGAAGATCAGCACGCCCAGACACCGTGAAGCAGCATAGAATAGAGTGGGTTGGGCTGAACTAGCACAGAGGAGGCTAGAATGGCCTCAGCAGTGTCTGGCCAGGAGAACCAGTGCAAGTCTTCTCCAGAACGTGACCAGCTCCTGAGGACTGGGAGACTGCTACAACTTAATCTTGCTGTGAACCCTCCCCTATGCCATAGTCTTTGTTTTAAAGGCTTGGTTCCCAGCATGGGTGACTACAGCTCTTGGGAACTTCTGGAGGGGAGGCTGTTTGGGATGTCCTCAGATCACCGGGCTACCTCCTCAGACAGATTGTGGGATCAGCATTTTCTTTTCACTTTACTCTCTGGCTTATGTAATGGTTCTGCTTTGCCACCCACTCCTGCCACCATACGCTGTGTAACCACAGACCCAGAGCCACAGACTTCACCGGTCATGAACTAGAACTTCTAACAGTGTGACCCAAATATACCTTTTGTCTTTATAAGTTTATCATCTCAGTTTTTTAAAAAAATAAGAACAAAAGACTGGCTAACAGATAGATGCTTTCTTTCATAGAAATATCAAGAATGGAAAATGAGGACGCAAGAAAATATGGTTGAAAATAAGGAATAGGAGTAAGCTAAATTTCTACAAACTGACCCTAATGAAATAGAGTTATATAATTTATCTGACCCCTGTTCAAGTGACCCATTATAAGCAAGTAAAAGAACTATGCTTATTTATACTCAGAGCCCATGGTCTTCTGAATGAATGTGGCATTCACCCCCAGATAATATCCGTAGGTCTTTGTGGGAAAACGGCTCACAACTGCCAGATTTCAGAGGACAAGTGTGGCGTCCGTTGGGAAGCTTCTGGTCACAGCTGCACTCGGCAGCATCTTCAAGCTGAAAAACAGGAGATGAAAACTCCGAACAGCTCACTCACTGACTACGAAGCAACCACTTTGTTCCAGAAAACTATGTAAGTACTTACTTTAATATCTTTTACAAAATTGTCTAAAATGCTTTGACTGAATTTCACAGTTTTATGTTGTAGATGTGTGTCATTCATAAACACGGATAGTGTGATACATTTTGTAGGTCTGTGGCTTGATGTGTGCATATCAGAATGTATGTTGCTGCATGTAAAACCATTTAAGTTATCTTTAAATTATTTCTCTTTCATTTCACATTCTTTACCCACCATCTAAAATGTTTTGCTTTACAAGGCTGAAAATATATGCACTTTCTAAAGTATTTTTTAACCTTAAAAAAGGGAAATGTCTTGTAAGTGCGCAATCTTTACCAGAAGCTGGCTACTCACATTGTTTAATGGGCTGATATGGGACTGCACGGTAAGTGAGTTTGTGTTACAATAACCAATGTACTGGCCCAGTCTCATTGTTACTTTTTGTAGTTTTGAAGCCATGTTAATTGCTTTTTATTAGTGCATGTCTACAGTACATGAAGATTACAATCATCTTGGGGAGTGGGTACATGTACATAATACAATTTGACTCTTTTTTAATCTCTTTGACCTTCCCTCCTTCCTTCCCCCTCCTTTAATTCTCCTTTTCTTATTTTCGTTCATGTTTGTATTAATCTTAGCTTATGTTATGGCATATAAGGTTTACATTCATTGAGGTTGTTGGGTTCCTGTACGTGCGCATCTTTATTCTGCTTATTTCCTCTCCTTCACCTCACTCTTCAGCCTTGATCTCTTGATGCCCTTCCCATTTGTGAGCCTTACATTCCCTTATCTGCATCTATCCATCCTTTTTTTAAACTATTTGTTCCTTGCCTTACTCAAAGGAGAGACACCATCTGATAATTAAGCTTGTAAATGGTTTATTTCATCCACATTATATTTCTGAGGTACATCCATTGTCCTACAAAGGTCTCCAACTGTCCTTCTATATAGCTGAGTAGTACCCCATTATGTATATATCTCATTTTGTTTATTCATTCATTTGTTGATGTGTATACAGAATACTTCCAGGATTTAACTATTATGAGCTGTGCTGCTATAAACACTGAAATGCAAATATCACTGTAGTATAATGTCCTCAGCACGTTCAGTAGAATATCCAGAAGAGGACAGCTGGGTTGTATGGAATTTCTACTTTTAGTTTTTAAAGAAATCGTTATACTGATTTCCATACTGGTTGTACTAGGAGAGTTCCTTATTAGAAACACAAGTTTACTCTTTTAAATAATAAAGCATCAATCACCGCTCCCTCTCACTGTCATTACCAAGCACAACACTGAGGGTAATAGCCACTGATGTGTCTATGCCCGGCTCTGTGCCAAGAGCTTTACCCACATTAATTCATATACTCATAGGAGCACAGTGAGGTCTGCTGCTGTGACCACCGCAGATTATGAGGCAGGAAAACCAGACTCAAAGAGTAAAGAGGCAGGCCAACAATACAACTTGAGACGCATGCTATAATCCTGCTTTTCCAGTAGATCATTCGATGTTATTTTGGTGCCACTGTCAGATCCTCCTTACATTAGGTCTGCATGTGACCTGTAAACCTGGCATGAGAACCAAAATGCAAAAACTTGACTTTTGCCTTTAATACTTCCTCCTGTTACAATAGATAAACCTCTTGCTGTTATACGGGGCCTAGAATTCACGTGGGATGCACTCAGACTTGTACAAAGCCATCAGTGTATATGTTCTCTGAGTGCAGCTGAAGTCTGCATGGGGAGAATGAAGGTGTTTGAAAACTGAGGAGAGGAGGTTCCTTGTTGGCCCTGCTCTGAGGACAGTCAGCAAGGACAGAGTGACCACAAGGGCTGTGCAGGCAGAGCGCATTACTCAAGTGTCTAATGTTCCCTCAGGGAGATAAATTCAAAAATGGTATTCTGCGTGTATTCTAGAATACTAGATATAGAGAGAAAAGCTAAGGAAAACATTGCAAATACCCACCATTCCACTTTCTGTTTTACCTGATACATTTAGTGCAGTGTTTTTATATGTACATATATTTTTTATTCTACATATATAATATGTATTCTTTTATATCTAATATTAGAGCTGAAGCACTTTCCTGATCATTAAAATCACTATCTCATTTGACTTTGAGAGCCTAAAGTTTAAACTCTGGCATGTTTGTGTGTACCTGTATGTGTAGCACACAATAAGACATTATCAGAATGTAAAATTTTTCACAAGATTATTAATCTTCAGTCATGAAGGAAACTGTAAAAATACATATTAAGAGATATGAGAGCCGGGCGTGGTGGCTCACGCCTGTAATCCCAGCACTCGGGAGGCAGAGACAGGAGGATTGCTGAGTTCGAGGCTTGCCTGGGCCACATAGTGAGCTCAGGGCCAGCCTGAAGTACAAAGTGAGAACCTGTCTCAAAAAAGAAAAAAAAAAGAGATATGAGAGATTTACACATTATAATTAGGAAAATCAGGGCTTAAAAAGCACACCTAGCCAGGTACAGTACAACACGTCTGTCCTTTCAGCACTTTGGGAAGCTGAGGCAAAAGGATCGTTCAAATTCTTCAAGTTCACATCCCACTTGGAGAACATACTCTGGCACTGTCGATTCATGGGGCTGAGAACACAGCTCAGTGGCAGAGTGTCTTCGGGTTTGGTCCCCAGGCACTCAAAACAAACAGACCAATGAAAGAAAGAGTTGGGAAGGGGCACAGTTTCTATGAGGATAGCGTTCAAGCAACACAAAGGAAATTTGAATTTACATGATTTTAGTACACTTAACAATTGGTTAAACTAAGGTATCATGAACAGAACTTAAATAATACCAGAATGTTCTTGATGGCAAAATCACATTAGAGCTCAGAATAACTAGAGTGTCTATAAGAAACAAACTTTTAATAGGACAGTAGAAATTCAAAGTTATACTAAGAGAGCCAAGTAACAAATGTAAAAATGAGCACATGGAAGTCTTTTGGGAGTTCTTTGTGTGGGTTTCTGTCCTCAGTTCTGACAACTTATGGACATAGGCACAGCAAAAACATCCCGGAGGTGATTCCCCAGAACAGTGGCAGAAGGTGGGAAAGAGCAGGGTTCAGTCCTTCTGCTGGGCTGTCCACAGTACTGATGTCCTCAGGTAGTCACCCAGCTCCATAATGGGCCTAGTGATGCTAACGATTTTTCTTCCCACTCTCAGGGTAGATTTGGGGACGGTTCCTCCACGGCAGTCTTTTCCCTAGTCACCCACATCTGCCAGCTTCCAGAATGTGATTTCTGCCCTCGGGAAACACCATTTGTTGCTAGTTTTGTACACTTCCTGGAATCCAGCTCTATCTAGACTTCACAGCACTAGTGTGTAATCCGGCCTGGTCCAGCTACCATGCCGTTTCCATGTTCCGACGGCCTTGGGAGGGTGAGCGGTGATGTGGAATTAATACAGCAACTGGGCAACCACATTGTTAGGGACCTTCTTTATTAATTATCATTTCATGGAGGTTACTGGCATTCACATAGGATGCCTTGAGATATGATTGGATGAGAGGGCAGGTGCAGTGTTCACAGCGGGATATGATTGGATGCAAGGGTGGAAGCAGCATTTAGCAATGTATAATTGGTTTGTGTCACCTGTGCCACCTGCCTGTCACCTGAGTCTGTGCATTGCTATGGTTTCTTAAAGGGGCATGGTCTCTTTTTGTCTGCTAGAAGAGAGAGAGAGAGAGGGAGAGGGAGAGGGAGAGGGAAAGAGGGAGGGAGGGAGAGAATAAGAAGGGTTTGGCCACACTGGTGAGCTGTAAGGAGCTCTTCTCCCCTTTCTTGTGGGCTGATCTTCTGCTTCAGTCCACTTGGCTACCATGGAATGATGACCTCTGTTGTTTGGCCTTACTCATCAGAGTGATGCCTTCCACCGGAAAAATCTGATCCCTAAGCACTTGTCCATTCTTGACTTCTTCATGTATTTGTAACCAATCAGAGCACCCATCTGCTGTGGTAGATTTCACTGCGAACTGTGAGTCGCAGATCTTTGCAAAATCCCTGGCATTCTGATGGAAGTGTACAATAAGAAGTCTGCTTTTGGCATATTCTGGAGTGTGTGTGCGCGTGCATGTGTGTGTGTGTGTGTGTGTGTGTGTGTGTGTGACAGGAAGTAAGTAATGAGGTAGAGAAATACACAAAAAATAAAAATGGTAGATAGCACTTAACTGGATATATAAAAAATACTAAAAATAATACTTATAAAAACATTAAAAAGAGTGATTTCTGCAGTTACTATTTAAAGAAAGAGCCTCCCTGATTATTCCTCATTTCTGTAGAGCTCT
>PVIC010019501.1:0-30515 GCA_004025085.1 Thryonomys swinderianus
GACTAGATTGATGAGGGGTATGATCCTGGAAAAGACATCAACTCTCTGAAACTAGATCTCATCTCTGATTCAGGTAGAATGTCTCAGAGTTGATGTATCCTTAAATAAGATGATCTGTAGAGTTCTGCATAAAATTGGCTTATGGAAATACTCAACAATTGATTGAGCAGTGAGTTTGAAGAAGCTTCAAAGGTGTGATAAATCTGGGGCTTCTGAGTGTATGCCCACCCTGGCCTCAGTTGCCCTTGGTGATGTTTAGATTCACTGACAGCTTCACTGGAAGTCTCCTTGAACCTTAGCTCACCCTGTCTGTGTCTCTCACTAGGGAGATCTTCTGTGTGGTTCAGTAAAGGGTGTGGTGGGACAGAGTGAGGAGAATGCAGGCTGGGGGAAGGAGCTATTTGAGCCTGGTGCTTTAGTCCACCAGGCTGCTCCAGGTGAGCTCTTGATGAAAAAAGTAGCAAGCATGAAATGTCTACAGGCTCTCAGTACCTCCTTGACATTCTCTTCTCTACCTCAGGCTCTCATGTAATTGTCAGAATAGCCCCATGGGGTGAGTTGAGCACCTCTTCTCAGGAGGGAAGTATTTACTGTTGCAATAGATTACTTTATCATTTAAATCAGAGTAGTTTCTATGACTACACTATTCACACACACATACACATGTACACATAAACATACACATTAATTGATAGCTTGTAATGGGCAACAATATAAATACTTTCCACTAATAGGCATTGGGCTGGAATCCTCAAAACCGAACTCAGGGGTCATATCGCTGTTGCTGAGTTGTCACGTTTCACTAGGTCTCATATAAAGAAAAACTACCAGGTGGGGTCTACTAAGAAGGGGACCAAACCTGGAGGGAGTTTGGAAGCATCACACCTATATTTGTTACTCTGTCTTGGCATGTGTATTGGTTTTTACTACAGTGGTAACTTTCCCAGAGCATAGGAAAGCTCTTGTGTTAGTATTCTAGGACCACTATATTAAGTTACCATAAACTTACAGGTTAAAACAACATTCATTCATTATCTTACAGCTTTATAGGTCAGAAGTTCACCTAGAATGCACTGGGCTAAATTCAAGGTGCTGGAAGGCCTGTGTCCTCTTCTCAAGGTGGAGGGAAATCCATTTTATTGCCTTTTTCTAACTTCTAGAAACTTCCTCCATTCCTTGGCTTGTAATCCCCTTCTATCTTCAAAGTCAGCAATATCCTTGCCTCTCCTTTTCTGTCTTCTTCTACATTGAAGGACTTTTGGTCATATTAGGTCTACTTGGACAATTTTCCTATACTGTATCAAGGTTATCTGGCTATCAACCTTAATACCATCTGCCTTAATTCTTCTTTTCCATGTAACTGAAGACAGAGACTCTGGGTCTTACAGTATCCTCTTGGTGAGGGGTTGGGAAGAGTGGGCATTAATTTCCCTGACAGTCCTCTGGCTTTTCAAGGCTATGGTTCAGGTTACTTTGTCATTTGGTCTTTTGAGAAAAGGAAGTTGCAAACAAATTTTTTGAAGAAGCAAATATTGGCTTGCTGCTCAGAGAAAAGAATGTCTAATCAGGAAACCAAGATAGTCATCAACCTGAGCTGTCTAGATGTTATTGATTCATTTAGCCATGAAGCTGAGATTTTCCCACAACACTCCATCAACAGGAAGCAATGACATAATACAATGAGAGATTTGTTCAAGTAGGTCTTAGATAAGGTACGCATGAAGGTCTGGGGAGAAGCTCTGAATATGTTCATCAAGGATGGGTCAAGGTTTTTTTTAGAAATCATTACCGAGTCTTACTTCCCAGCCACAGTAACTAGCTTTGCCCTTTCTTGTTCTTTTTTTTTAACTGAGTTTATTGGTACATTTTACATATACATTATGATCACATTTGTACCTGTACATGACATTCTCATTTTTTCCCTTTCCCTTTCCCACCCCCTATGTACATAAACTTTTCCATTTTTGGTTTTTACCATAAATTTTTTTCTTCCCCTTCTTTATTTTCCTCTGTTCTCCACTTTCCCTTTTTCCTTTGAGCATTTTCTTCCCATTTCATCATATCTACCATACATTCTGGACCTCATTTATACCTTTAGTTTTTTATACTAGAGAAAGAATATGGTATTTACACATCTGTATTTTACTTATTTCATTTATGAGTAGGTCCTCAAGGTACATCCACTTGAGTATAAATTTTTTGAATTTATTTTTCTTTATGGCCAAGTAAAACTCCATTTTATAAGAACCCCCCCCCACACACACACACACACACACATCTTCTATATCCAGTCTCCTGTTGATCAGCATTTGGCTGTTTTCAAGATTTAGCTATTATGAACAGAGCTGCTATAAACATGGGTGCACATATGTTGCTGTGGTATGAGTACTTTAATTCTTTCATGTATATATCTAGCAGGAAAATGGCAGGGTCATGGGACCTCTAACCCTAACTTTTTGAGGAATCTCAACACTGATCTCCATAGTGGTTATACCAGTTCACATTCCCCCCAAGAGCGGAGAAAGGTACCTTTCTCCCCACAGCTTCTCCAGCATTTGTTGTTGGTTGATTTCTTCATAGCATCTATTTTTTTTGTGGAGTGAGATGAAATCTCAGTGTTGTTTTCATTTATATCTCTCAAATGACCAGTGATGTGAAGCATTTTTTTCATATGTTTGATACCTTTACTTCTTCATTTGAGAAATGTCTGTGCATTTCAGATGCCCATTAATTAAGTCTTTAAATGTGGAGGAGCTGACTTTTTTTTACAAGTTCTTTATATATTCTAGATAGTAGTCCTTTGTCTGAAAAACAGCTGGTAAAATTTTTTCCCCAACTTATCAGATATCTTTTCCCTCTATTGGTGGTTTCTCTTGCTGTGCAGAAGTTTTTTAATAAGATGAGATATCAACTATTGGCTTTTTCTGCTAGCTCCCATGCTGCTGCCCTTTGGTTCTTAAGAGCACTGAAAAGTCTGATATATGACCTTATCTGAAGGTTACCTGGAGTTTGTCAGTTTCGTGGCTACTACCAGATGATGCAAGACTCCTGGATCAGAGACAAAGACAGCAGGGACAACAAATAACATGTGCTTCCTGTTGCATTGGCTTCATTAACCTCAAGTGCCAAGGGTGGTGCAGAGGAGCTGGGAAGCTGTTGCACATGCAGTGGGTTTGTGTCACAGCTAAGGAGCCCAAATTTAAGAACCTCCAGTGTTTTATAATGGGTTGTAAGCAACCCCTTTTACCCAGAGAGAAACATTCTCTCTAATTAGGGCATCAGTCAAATCTGCCCTCTTCCCTGGAGGGAGATGGTGTGTCTTCCAAGGCTATTTGCTATATAAACATCCTCAAAAAGAGAATCTGGTACAAAAGCTGTTGAGGCCTCTGTGAAGATCTGCAGAAATGTGAGAAACTCTTAGAAAACTATCTTCCAACATTAGCACTTCTACATCCCCTGGTGCCAGGCACTGTTCTAGGTGCTTTCTGTGCATTGGCTTATTTGATTCTCATAGATTCTATTATCATCTTCTGTTAACAGATGGAATATGTGATGGCACAAAAAAACTGGAACCATGAATGGCAGATGTAGAAGCACTAAAGTCTGGGTTCTATGTGACTTACCCACTGAGTTATTTCCATCGTGGCTGCAGCAGGACTGCTCCCAAAAGGTAGACTGATTTGCAATTTAAGTTTGTTTTTTCTCCCTGCCATCCCCCAGTCAACCTCATCACGCATGGACTTACCAATTAAGGACTTCCAGAGAATAAAGCATCTCTATTCTATTTTAAAGTCACTTTATAGCAAAAGAAATGAGGCAATGACTAATGCCCATGAGTCTCACTGATCTTACATTATCGTCAATTTTCAATAAGAAACTGCCTTTAAAAAGTATTTGAATGGTTTATTTAAAAATCAGTTAGAGCAACAGTCCCAGTTGGAGACAAGCACTTCTAATTCTGAGATGCTGTCCTTCAGGATGTGGAAGATGTTCTGAACCAAGTGCTTCATCTGTAGTAAAGAAAGCATATCCCCCAAAAGGACCCTTTTTCATGACTTTTCTCAATTATCTGCTTGTGAGTTTACTACCCAAGGAAGAGATGCTCAGCCACGGATCACATCACACTCCACCAGACTGGAATCCATGGCTTCCTCTGGGTTATCTTCCATTTCCTTCTATCACTGGAGGAAGAGCTGGTGGCCCCTGAGTTGGCCGTTCTGGGGAAGTAGGGATTCAAGGAGTAGATTTCACAAATGGAGCCCCATGGAAAAATTCCTCCTTTCATCCCCACATCCAGGGATAAAAGTTGGCAGGTGATCTGGGCAGTTCCACAAGAGATGATACCTGAGGATGCAGAGTTGGTATTTATTCGCCAGGTAGGAAAATGAATGTACCTTGATACCATAATGGTAAGCAAAATAAATCAGATACACAAACTTAAATATCACACTGTTTTTCTCTTATATGTGACACCTAAAATGTGAATAGTGTGCCAAATAAAAGAGAGATAATATAAAGTAGGGGATAGATCTTTCTTAAATGGAAAGGGATCAAGAGATAGAAGAGCACATGGGGAGAGGAAGCAGATTATAAAATAAATTGTGATATGTACATGTACCAACTTCAGACAAGGAATATAAATGTTATGTACTGTAAACATGCACTAATAAGACTAAAAAAATTAAGCAGAATCTTGCTCAACTAAGGTGTCTCAGCAAGAGAAATTAGGAAAGGTCAGCATAAGAAAGAATCTCATAAATATGAGAGCTACCACGTGATTAATGGCAAAATGAAGGCTATCATCTTCTTTTGTATTTATTTGTTTTGTTAGAATTTTTAAAGAAATATCTTATCTCTTCTCACTAAAATTTATAGGGTGGTAGAATAGGAAGACAGAGGATTATGACAGGAACTGTGGAAGAAGAGACATTTTCCAGTTCTTAGACTTTAAAGCTGGATATTTCACTGTTCTAAGGAAGAGGCAAGGGAGGCCTTGTGCTTTTGATCATAATGAAGTGGCTATTTTATGTAAAGCTCATCCAAGATGTTTTAAAATTTTTATTAAAGTAAAAATTATTGATATCTTCTAAATTTGTAATGTGTGCCTGTGCGTGTGTTTGTCTGTGTGTGTGTGTGTGTGTGTGTGTGGTGTGTTGCCTGGCCCAGAGGACAGGCTGTCCATGAAGGATGAAGAGAAAGGCCCACTCCTATGGCCATAGACCCAGCTGGAACCCAACATCAGCTCAGAGTCAGACAGCTTGAGCTACACATGTGTTAATTATATGAAACACTCCTTATTAATGTTCTAGGTGGTTTCTGGTCATCTTCTAGAAATTAAGCTGATAAACTCTTTCTGAATCAGAGTAACAGGTACATAACAATGTTATTCCCTCATTATTTAAATTTTAGACTATTTCTCCAGAATTTTATAATTAGTTACTGTGGAAGGCACTATGGTGGTTTCTCAAAAAGTTAAAAATAGAATTATCATATGCTCAAGCAATTCCATATTCCAATGTACTGAAAGTAAGGTTTTGGAAAGATAGTCACATCCATGTTCATAGAAGCAGTATTCTCAATACCCAAAATGTGGAAAGAACCTAAATGTCTACTAATATGACTAAACCAAATATAATTGGTGCATATATTAGAATATTACTCACCCATAAAAAGGAGGGGACTTATGAAACATGGTGGAACTTGAAATTACCATGCTAAATAAAATCAGGTGGATGCAAAAGACAATTTCTCTATGGTTTGTCTTCTCTTAGGTACCTAGTGTAATCAAATTACAATTTGCAGGGGACCACCCACTGCTGGATGTGCTGGAGGGGCCATCTGAGCAGTGGTAGCCTGTTCCCTCTTTTTATGGAGCTTTAAGCTTTTTCTTTTTCCCCTCTGTGCAGACTTCCACTGGGCTGATGTAGAAGCTAGATCTGAGCCCACCAAGTGACTGCACTTAGTCCTTTATCTACTCTGGCCCTGTTTCCTATCTGTAACACCAGGGAGAGAAATGAATCTAGTCTGCGGGGAACAGGAATAGCAGTATTCCAGGTGGAGGAGAGATACTGTGGAGCAGAGACACGTGGAAGCAATAGGTAAAACAATTACGAATCTTATTTCAGAAGTGTGAGAGTAAAAGGAATATTACACTTCTTGGTTTTATTTCAAATTGACAGGTGCTGACCAAGCCCTCATCTCTCCAAGACAAAGGAGGTTGTGTTTCTTTTCTTATCATGGAGACAACAAAGTTAGAGGAGGAAAAGTTTATTGAGCTCTTTGTTCATGACGCTACACTCCATAATCGGCTAGCTCCATGGCAGGACAGCATGGCAGACAGCATCACAGAAGGAAAACAGTCCATGGTCAGGCAGAAGGTAGCAAAGCAAACATGTGGAGGGCTAGTGATGTGTGGCAAGACTACAGCTCTTTTTGTTTCTTATATCTTACCCACGCTACCTGCTCTTAGGGTGGGTAACACTCACACCTTTAGTTCTAGGGCCCTTCATCCTAGCATCACATCATAAATCAATACCAGGGTCACACACTGTAGATCCAGCCCCCTCTGAAAAGCCCCATCTAGGACCACATGAGTTTGTTCGGGGGGCATCTAGTCATAAGCCATAACAGAGGGTTGGCCTCATTCTTTGATAGGATCTATTCCTTCCTATCTTTTGGGTTCCATGAAAATTTGGGGTGTTTAAGGGGGCACTTGGAAAACAAGGCTAGATGCTTAACTTTGAGGTCATGATGGGAATTGTTACAGAGATCCTCATGTCCTAATGTATTCTCTTTAAGTCCAACAGGCTTCTAATCTCTTTCTAAGGCATAAGATTTTTTGCCATGGCTGGAAATTTTTAAAGCCCAGGGTTGGAAGGAAGGAAGGTATATGGAGGTGTGCGGGTTAGGGGTTACTTTCCAGGACACACTAGAAAGTGAGGCACAGCTCCGAGCTTCTCCAGGACTTCCAGCGTGATTCTTGTCCTTAGTTTGAAAGATATCAGCCTCTAAACTCCTGTCAGCTTCCAAAGCCAGTCTTTCTTTCCCTCTCAGGAATAGCAAGCATAATCTCAAAGAGTTAAGGTTTTCACAAAGTCTTTGACTTCATGCAGTTTCTACATTTTATCCTGGAAAAAAAATCCCAAGGCAAGAAATCACACAAAAAAACTAAATTATGGGTCTGAAATGGGAAGAGAAAGAAATACAATGAATACAAAGAAAAAGATACAAATTAATTTCTCAAATAATTTTTTAATCTGTATGAACTCAACAGATTATGATTGATATTTTAAAAAGAATAATACAGAAAAATGTTAGAATTCCTCCCACAAGAGTATACACACTTCCTACATTTTAGATGAGTGTTCTGAACTATAATATGAAAATGATTTCTTCTCTTCCTCTCCCTTCTCTTCTTCCTCCTCCTCTCCCTCCTCTTCCTCTTTTAGTTTGCATGTGTGTAATACTGGGAATTGAACCCATGACCTTCACACTTCACACTAAGCTAGATCCCCGACCCCCTTTTCAAAATTTTGAGACAGTGTCTCCCTAAGTTATTAAGTTCTCCAGGCTAGAACTCAGCTTGTATCCTCCTGCCTCCACCTCCCAGACTGCTGGGATTACAGGTATGTACCACACTCAGAGGTAGCTCTTTTAAGAAGTAAACCAAAGCTCAATAAAATTTTAAAGAGTTTATTTAAGTTTATAAATTGGGGAACACCAAGCCAAAAGAGGTTTAGTGCTCCAAAGACCAAGCTTCACAAGCAACTATTTATGGGGGAAACTCAGAAACAAATAAATTACTTTGTTGGTTGCAGCTACAAAATTGCTTTTTCTGGTTTACTTTGTTGAAAGGTCCCCAGTCACACATTTATGGTGAGTTTGCTGCTTATGATTGGCAAAGCCTAAGTTTTCTTTCTAACAATCACTTACCAAAAATGATCCAAGCTACATTTTTGCTTCTATTTATGAAGAAGGCTGGTTGAAGTCATTTAAAGCCTAACTGATTTTATCTGCCCAAGGATTGTTCCAGCCCAGTCTTCATCTTAATTTAACTTTAACACTTCCATGGGTCAGTTGAAAAGTTTACGCCATCTTTTTTTTTTTATTTTACTTTTTCATATCGGAGATCAAACTCAGGACCTTGTGCTTGGCAGACAGGCACGCAGCGCCCCTGAGCTGCATCTCCAGCCCCTGAACCGTCCTTCTAACAGTGAGGGGGCATGGTGGGAGGCATCTTACTAAATAAATAAAACTCACAGGTGACCACCATGGGTTTAGAGACTAAGTGAAAGAAGAAATCCAAACTGTTGATATGGGTAGTCTGTCTGAAGCCATTGATTAAAAAAACAAAACAAACAAACAAACAAGCAAACAAACAAACAAACAAAACCAGAGGCTATACTGAGGTAGAAAGTGGGGCAAGCCAAACAGTGGGAAGAGGGAACAGCCCATCAGGTGGAAGAAAGCCGAAAGCGTTGCTCTCTTTGGACAGCGGTGAACGGCAGCTCTTCTGGAGCTGAGCAGGGAAGGATCAGAGGACCCCAGAGTGGGGGGTGAGCGGCCAGGGGAACCTCAGGACGGGTCTTACTCATTTTTTCGTTGCGGGTGGTACTTCTGCAGTCAGCGCTTGCATTTCTCGAACTTGGCTTTGGCCAGATAAATTTCTGACACTGGGAACTGCCATGCCTCCTGTCATTCATTTCCACCGCTCACCTGGGCGCTTATCTCTGCTCTGGTGTTGATTGCTGCGGCCCTCGGAGGCGACCTGCATCAGCTCATCACAGAGATGAGTGCTTCTGTGGTGTGCCGATCTGGGCGTTCTTCGTCAAAGCTGTTCGACCCGGCGATGCCTGATGGCTTCCCGGAGGGGCTGTCCCTGGTCCAGATGAGATACGATGCTCTCTGATTCCACAGTGGTCCAGGGGTGAGAGCAACAGCAAGCCTGGACTATGATTAGTGAGGAGAGCTTGGAGAACAGAAGGAAAGCGATTCACTTGGCAAAGAAATTATTTATGAAGATAAGTCTGAACCTGCTGATCATCCACTCCTAATGGCGTTGTGACACCAGGAAGAGATGGGCCCTTCGCTCTCTAGAGAAACTCAGGTCCCAGGAGTGGAGTACAAGTTCACTTTCAGATCTGCTGCACTGAAAGCGATGGCTGTGTCCGTAGGATTCTTTCCATTGCTCGTGACAGAAAACCCAGACTAAATGCATTAAACAAACAAACCAAAATTCATTATCACAGAACTGCAGCATCCAGAGCTGGCATGAACTGATCACACAGAAGGAACCCGACTCTCCATGACTCGGGAAATCCCCATACAAAGCTCCGGGAGCCTGCACTGTTGGGAGCACAGGAGAACAAAGCCAGCTTCAAGTCCTGCCACTTCACTCAAGAGCCACCTGACGCGGTGCATGTCCATCAGACGCATTGACCCTTAGTGGTGTTTCCTGTAAAACACGGCTGGTAGAGAGGGGATACATGAAACATGGCAGGGAAGACCTGCACACAGCGGGTGCTCATTATATATTAATGATTTTAGAGGGCAATGGTTATTTTCCTTGTCAGCATACATGGACCCTCTTCCCGAGTCTCCTGGTATTAGTTTCAAATTTGTTTATGGCTTTTTACTCCTTCGGTCTAAGTCATGAGCCAAGATGGGTAACCTAGGTGAAAGCCAATTTGTATCTTGCATTCTCTGGACCTCAGCGGTTGGTTCATAGCTCTCTCCTGATCAAGCTGGTTCAATCAGGAAGAGCATCATAATTTAACAATGAAAGTCAGGATACAGGTAACTTATGCTTCCCCCCTGGCCCCCAGGTTTGACCTTAAGAGTGTATGGCTCCAGAATCTCCTGGGAGTCATTTTTCAGCCATAGGAAAGATTTCAAGTGAGAAAAAGATCAACATAGCTAGCAAAACAGATGAGGTGGTATTGGGGGTTGATTCAGATCCTTCAATTATATAGAAATTAACTTTTTCTTAATAAATTTATTCTGTTTCTGTCATTTTCTATTGAAAACAATAGACTTATCTGGAAATATATTTCCTGGAAGCCATAAAAGAGATTCTTCAAAAGCCAGAGTCTCTTTTCCAAACTCTTATTTGTTAAGGAACTAGGTCCGAACTGTTTGCATTTGACGAATCCCTTCTGTGCATGAGGCTCCTTGTACCTTGTGTAGGCTTGCTGAAGTAAAAGAAACCGTTCCAACCACCTGTCACTGCAGGGAGAGAATAATTACTTTTGACTGTAAGGCCTCTGCTACAACAGGAAGGTTACACTTATAAGCAACAGGAAGGGACACAGCTGCCTGGTTGACATCCCAAGACACCCTTTTATCACATCCTGAATAAACAAAGTTCTGTTTGTTACCTTGCTTCCTGGGCACTCTGGAAACTGCTGGAATGTATACAGGAAAAAGATTCGGATGCTGGCAAGAAAACAGCCTTTGTCCTCGATGTGGGTCTGGACCTGGTTACTTCAGTGCATGGTTTGATGGTTTCCGAATACAGAAGGCTGATGTTCAAAATGCCTCCTTGTTATTCAGCCATTGCTCAGCCCAAATAAGGGATCTGATTGCTCAAAGGATGCTGTGCCCCTAGCTACTTGCACATTTAGCATGAGAAAAATACTAGGATTCACTGCTTCTAAAATTGTACCTCCAACTAATCTCACAAATGGAATGGAAAAGAGGGGATTAAAGAGGAACTGAGATAGTAAAAACATGGGCAAGGATGTTTGGGGGAGAACCATCTCTTATCTGAGACACTGACCTTTGTGCTTTTGGGCCTCATCAGAGCTGGTTTTGTTTGTGGAAACCTTCTGATTCAGGCAGAGAGTGAAGGCCAGGTGGGCATGTGTGAACAGGTAGGAGGGGTGGATGTTCATCCCGTGGACCAGGAGAATCTGGGCTTTGCTGCTCATAATCACTGTTCAGAACCTCACCCCTCACACTAAACTGTGTTGGCTCACAAGCTTGATTCTGAGGTGCCAAAAACAAAGGTGAAGACTATCACCAAGCATATGGAAATCATCTACTAGAGCTTCTAAATCTTTTCTATGACCTGGTATGCAGGGACTAGCTGGCTCTCCTTTCTCACCTGCTGGGTGGTGCACGTGACTCACTTTGGACATCCCAGAGTGTACCTGGAACCACATTTCTCAGGAGTTGGGCTCTGCCTCCCTTGAACCCCATATTTTTCAGATATGATCCCTGACTTGACATGGAATCTGTCATTTGCCTGGTGAAGTATGTCTGCAATGGATGATATTCAGAGGGAATTGGGAAGAAATCTACTGTGTTTCCAGCTCCAGGAAAAAAGCCTACAGAGTTGAGAGTTCAAGTCACCATTACACAATACCTCGGTGATGATTCATTGATTACCTTATGATGTCCTGCTTCCTCTTGAGCAAATCTGACTATCATCTTAGAAGTTAAATAACGTTATGGCTGTTCAGTCATTTGGGAGGGTTGAAGTCGTCAGGTTGTGTGTGTGTCTGCAATTCAGTCTCAGTGCTCAGGGCTGGGCTGTCCAGAGGTGTACAGAAGAGAAAACCATTATCCCATCCCAAACAGATGCTCTTCCCATCTACCTATTGAACACGGGTTGTTGGAGTGATGGCAAAAAGATTAAACTAGAAGGAAGCAGTGAGAGGCTTTTTACCCAAAACTCTGTCAACTTTTACTCCTTGTGAGATGCTGGCCTTAAGGTATCATGTCATTCCTCATGCCACTGAAAAGTCTGCATGGTGCCCTAAACTTCTTTTGTCCCTGCATTATCCCAGGGGTGCAGGAAAACATAACCACTCTGGAGGTCAACTGCGGACACTAGTAACTATAGTACTTTCAGTCCATATTTGCAACACTGAAGTTATGCTTTTCAGGGCCAGAGTGAGTTACCAGTGTTAAGCTGCAATTGACAATTATTAATTGTGGTCATACCTGGAAAGGTGTTTGATCATCATTGATAGCTGGCAGGTCAGAGGGAGACCGTGTGACTATTTCGTAGAATTCTCACATTATCCCTGATATGTATGTCCCATTATCTTTAGTTTACAATTAAGGAAAATAAGGCCAAACATCATTTGATTTGTGCATGAGGAGATCTGGAGAGGAATTCAGGACCTATTCATTATATGCTGTCTCCAGCATATCAGCTTAACACAACAAATGTGTTATCTTGTAACTTCTATGGGACAGGAATTGAAGAGTGGTTGACTCAAGGTTTTACAGGAGGTTATAATCAAAACGTCCACCAAGGCTGCAAGCACCCGAAGGCTAGCCTGGGGCATGAAGCACAGGCTTCTGAGAAGACGCATGGGCATGGGTGTTGGCTGGAAGCCTCACTTCATCACCGCAGAGTTGCCTAAGCTTCTTTAGACATGGCAACTGGGCTCCCTAGAATGAGTGACCTGAAAGAGAAGAGGATCGTGATGTCTTATGACCGGGTTTTGAAGGTGACATACCATCAATTATGAATGTCCTTTTCATTAATAAGTGATCACATCCAGCCTGCCTTCGAGGGGAAAGGGATTCAGGGAACCTTTTAAAGAAAGAAGTGTTAGAGAGTTTGTAGACACATTTTTAAGCCACCACACAAATTGTCTGACTCTAGAGCTTGTATTATTCTCAAGGATCCCTCTCTGTGACTTACAGATGAATATGCAAACTGTCTACGATCTTTCCCCACAGCCTTCTCACCCCTACATCTCTTTCTGCCTCTAGAGGTGGCAAGGCTCTGTGAAGACTGGCTCTTGGTCTGTCTGTCACCTTATCTCCTTTAACCTCACTCTTGCTGCTCTGGACTCTGACATTGTGTCCTTCCATCTTACAGAAGGTTCCAGAAGCACCAAGGCTACCTCGATGTGCATTGTCAAACTATTACTGTATAAAACTATTTCTATTCTTTACACCACAATGGTCTAGTGATCTGATTATACTTTATATGTCTTTGACAGAAATGATACAGGAGTTCTGCTTGAGTTCTTTGACTTTTTGATGTTTTGGATAAAAGTGTAGAATCTCCAAGAAACCCCTAAAATGTTTCCTGAATCTTTCCACTCACTCTTCTACTATTCACTCTGCCAACTGCACTCAGACTTCCTGCTCTAAAACCTAGACACAACCGAGTCACATTTGCCCCAAATCTTTTAATATTGTCCATTTCTACAAGCTTATTTTAGCTCTGGCTTTGAGACCCTTCACCACCAGGTTTCTATCTGCTTCTCTCTTCTCATCTCTCTATCCTTCTCCAGGCAATAGCTATTTGCTATTCTGGGAAGGTGTCTTGTTCTTTTAAGCCTCTACTCTTTTGCATGTGCTATTCATTCTTTCCGGAATGAGATTCTCCCCTTTGAACAGTTGTCAAATGTCTTCAAAGTCCAGTTCAAACACTACCTTCTCATGAAGCTCCTCATCCCGCCCACTCTTCCTCTGCATGTCAGCCAATAAAAGATATGCAGATGAAGGTGTCTTCTTGAATCACTGCAGCTACCTGCTGGCTTAACTGGGTTAACACTAATTAAAATCACAGGACAGCTAAATCTAATTTTTGACACTTGATAAATGCCAAACATCAATGGATTTTTCATTAGCACACCACATAGCAATGTCTTTAAGTCACTATTATGAAGACACTTTCCTAATTTCTTTGAGGTGGTTAATCTTCTGTGCAGACATCAGAAAGGATTGGATTTCTAACTCTCTTGGCTCTTGTCATGTTAGTGGTACAAAATGATTTGAAAAGAAGTGATTGCCATGGACAGTGATGTCCGTTTCATCTTTATCAGGAAATACATAAATGAGATTGTGCAGGTGTTAATGGCAGGGATGAGTCACTGTCCTTCTCTTGTCCTTTTCTCTTAAATGGATTCAAAAGGAGGGATGTGGCTTCCAATTGGTCTCTGTTTCATGATTGGATTTAGACCTCTCCTGAGTTTCCAAAGAGATTCATATTGAATTTTTTAGGTCGTACATTAGCAGCAATCAAGGGTAATCTTCATGAATTCAATTCAGCCCCAGTGGGCCCTATATCCATAACATCTCAGGTTGAGAAAAACATATGGACTGAAGCCCACAAGGTAATAAGAAACAAAGAATCCAGAATTTACAAAATTTGTGCCGGATGCTGATGTCGGTCCCCGGCGTTGCCACCATCCTTCCTGGACTGGTGCTCACAGCCAGCAGATGCACAGCATGTTGGATGCTTCCTGTCAGCAGGAGGGAGGGATAAGTGGGGTTGTGGGGCGCCGTCAGGAGTACGTGCAGACTGTGGGAAAAGCAATCAAGGCCTTGGCAGGTTTATGCAGAGCAAGCCAAGCAAGGACAGCACAAACCTGCAGGTGGCTTGGGGTTATGTTAACAGATGGTGGAGAGCAGGCAGAGCGCTTCACCTCCCATTTGGCTCCTGCCACCCGACTGAGAAGACTAATCTTCGCCTGTGAAAGGGTAGTGCAATCACTTTGTTCAGAGGAAATTGCAGCCTGCGATGTGAGAAGAGTCTGGACAACAGCCTAATCTCTCTGGGTGTTTTGCTGTAGGACGGGTAATTTAGAGTTCTTTGGGCAGCAAAGGGTCAACCCATTGTTAGTCCAAGCAAAGAGTCAGAGCACACAGGGTCCATGGCTGTTATCATGGTCATTCATCCCCTTGCAAAACTTTAAAAGGAGCTGTTGTCTGTATCATCTTAAGTTGCACAGCAGGAGGACCTGAATCCAAAGATCTTCTACAATCAATTGCTACTAGTAGTCAATCAAAAAAACCTCTCACCTATGGTCAAAATTTAGCCTAACTCAGGAAGAAAAGGGAGCCAGCTGGGAAAACAGAAGCCGTAGTAGGTTTTTTCAAACACAGAGGCTTTAAGGTAGGAAACAGATTATACACATCTGAGCAGATTAACAGAAAACACAAAGAGACACTGAGGTAACCCAGAGATTAGTAGCAGCGTGAAGTAGTTTCTTCCAAAGGCTGGAGAAATGAGTAAGAGGCGATAGTGTTCCTAGAAGTCAGGAGCTCGGAGGGGCCTGAAGAATGGGCAGGTTCACTTATTATTTCGGCCCTGTTGCTTGTTTTCAGTGAGCTCTTGGGTTTCATTTCTGAGCAGGGATAATTTTTTAGTGGTACAGACATGACAAAGTGCTGGGATAGAGGGGTGGGGGAAGAGTAGGTTGGGAAAGTTTTTACAACAAGTGCTGGTGAAGATTGATGAATTTGAATCATCATAAGTTTACCATGAACTGAAGAAGAACAATGACGGAGGATGGTAAGAATCAGATGACCACTGTAACAACCGCAATGCATTGGTTTTCACTTACAGTGTAATAAATCACCACAAATTTAACAGAAGAGAAGAAGATTTTATGATCTCGCAGCAGCAACAGATCATGAGTCTGACTGAGCATGGCTTGACTGAGTCCTCAGTTCGGATCTCACAAGGCTTTGATCAAGGTGCCAAGTTGGGCTGGGTTGCATCTTAGGCCGAAGTTCTTTTCATAGTTCGTGTAGCAATTGGCAGAATTTGTCTCCTTATATTAGTGGGACTCATGGCATCTTGGTTCCTCAAGGTCAACAAAAGAAAGAGTCTCTGACTTGTTGAGCCTCTCATAAAGGGTTCACCTGATCAGGTCAGGTTCATTCTGTCACTATTCCTTGGAAGAACTTAAACTTGTCTTATCTGGATCTTTAATTGCACCTGCAAAATCCCTCTACCTCTGCCATATAAGTAACCTGCTCAAGAGCAGGATGTCTCTTGTAGTCACAGATTTCTCCCCCACTCACCAAATAGGAACTATTTCATATGGGTTTGCTGAGGTCAGTAGTCTGAGGTGCTGTATTAGATTCTGTCTACTGTCTATTTTACCTGGTAGGTAAAACTTGGTGGTGACTTGAACTCAGAAGTAGGCATGGTCATGTGAGAAGTGGATGGATTTGAAATTTAATTTTCAAAGTCCTGGCTCAGGAGGGTACCTAGAAGATGGAGGGACTCTAAGAGTCCAGGAACTTTGGAATGGACTGTCCATGAAGAAGTCTGCTTCAGACAGCCTCCCGAGGAATGCATCGTGTTGCTCAGGGCATGAGCATTGCCTCAAAGAGGCATCCACCAGTGCGATTGGGGCTCTACAGAAGCCTCAAAAGCATCTGCAGGTGAGAGTCAGCTAGAATCAGTTGCCAGCCTCAGTTATCCTTGATGGTTCTGAAGTGGAGATTAGCAAACAAGGGAGGAGAAGACCAGCGAGAGAGGCGGTCCTAACCATGTCCTTACACAAGGACAAGGACGCTCAGCAAAAATCCAAAGAGCAAGGAAAGGAGGGGACCTTTGAGTGGAGATCGGAGCACTAACGTGGGGACAAACACATTCATGTAACTGAACCCATCATATTTGATACTGAAAATTACCACAGGACTGTGTGTCAGTCACTTTTCCATGACTAGGACAAAATACCTGACAGGTTAAAAGTAAAAGGCTTATTTTGTCTCAAGAGTTTCAGAGATTTTGGCCCACGTTGGCTGCTCCAAGGCAGAAACATTAGAGAAAAAGGGCATGATGGAAGAAGGATGATCACCTCACGGTTCCAGGGAGCAGAGAAAGAGTTAGAGAAAGAGGAAGGGTCCAGGACAGGGACGCGACCTTTTTCTACTGTGACACCACCTCTTAATAGCCCATTCAGCCATGAATTCATGAGGCAACTAATCAGTTAATGTGGCCAACACCCTCATGATCCAATTACTTTCTGAAAGCTTTGCCCCTTAAATAGGAGACTTCTGAGAGACATTTTAGATATAAACTATAACAGACTTCCACTTGGGAACAGATTAAGATGACTGACACTTAAAACATTTTTAAAGTTCATGGTTATCAAAAAATAAAGTTGCATGTTGAAAACATTGTACATATTGTGCTTATTCAATATGTTGGTTATACAGAAACTTCAAAAGAGAAAGTCTTGGCAGCAGGATCAGCAGTGCGAAGGTACTGCAGTGAGAAGAGGTCCGTGTGCCCAATTCTCCATTGTGAATTTCTCTAAGTGAGTAAATGGAGTGTCTTACTTTCTCGTGGTTATTTTGGTATCGAAGTTCCTGCTTCTTCTGGAAGCAAGGTCTCTTCCTAGTCTTACCTCTTCATCCTTTCTGCTAACACTGCTACCAACACAAAATCCTGTGCTCTTCCAGAATTTTCCTATCCCTCAACTAACATCCACTGGCATGAGGTTATTGGTGACTATAACATATTTTACTGAGAATGTGGGACTGACAGAGAAAGATGCAACATGTTATTTGGCTTCATTCATATCCCAACTTCTTCCTTTCCCAAGTCAGCTTTCTCAGAGATTACTCTTCTCTAAACCCAACTTGCCTTACTTTGTCATGACTAACATATGACTCTACCTTCCACTAACCCTTCCTTTTCTACCCAAGGCTTGTTTGTGTTTCTCTGTCACAAGGACTCCTGTGGAAGGAACAGCACGAAGCTCTACTATGCCACCACGTTTCAGAAATTAAATGTGGCAGAATTTAGTTTTCATTTTTAAAGCGTATTGCCTCCTGCATTACAAAAACTTTCTATTTCTAAAACTAGTGTCTCTTGCTGATGAATTTAAAGATTAACACAGTGACTACAAATACTGAGGGTCAGATAAGATGGCGCATGGTATTTCCTGAAGATGGCTACAGAGATATCTGCATTTCACGGGTTCTTCTTGACCTTAGCACACTGCATCAAAAGGTGGAATCCACATCACTTTCTCACGAAATTGAGTAGCTTTTTGTGACTGTCTGTACTGAGCCTTGGGCAGAAATGACGTGATTCTGGAAGATAAATCACACAAATGCACGCGCTCCCTCTTTATTCTATTGTGAAGCTCACTCTTAGTACTCACTCACAGCCTCATGATGGAACCCGGGCAGCTGGATGGAACCCAGGCAACTCACACTAAGGCCCACAGAGACAGCGACTGGAGCTCCAGGCCCAGAGCCATTTGCACTCCAGGTCCTCAGCCAGTGACCACGGCCTGGCCAGTGAGTGTGATACTTTGAAAGTAAATGTTCTGTCCTTCACCTACAAGGAGACAGAGATAAGCTATCTAGGTTGAGTCCCACCCCACTCACAGATTCATTAGCTACACTGCTGTTGATTACCATAGTGGAAATAGGATTGTGCCCCAGAAGTGCACTAGTCAAATTCCTGGTCTTCATTGTGACACTACTGAGAGATGACAGAATCTTTACAAGACGGATGCTCAGGGAGACTGTGGGAGCCCAGCCCCTTTCGGTTGGTTTCTCTCTTTCACATTCCAGCTACAAAGTGAGTAAGTGTGTTTCACCATGTTCTCCTCACCTTCATAGCCTCCCCACAGGCCCTCAAATAGGGTTCAACCTGTTCATGCACTGCAACTTCCAAAGCTAAGCCAATTAGCTTTATTAAGTCAATTTACCTCTGGTATTCATTACAGTACAGGAAAACTGAGGTAACACATTGATTTAAGTGTTGAAGGTTAAAAACCAGAGACAGATAACCTACACAAATAGGTTAGGGACCTTGTCCAAGATCACAAAGCATAATTCCCAAAGGGGGATTGACTCAGAACAATACCTTTCTGGCTTATCCTATTACTACTTTGCCCATTATAAAATTCACAGCATAGTGCCTAAGATATAATAAGTAATAAATGAAATATTTCCTTCCCTCTATCCTCACTCCCTTAGGAGCTATTATTAGAACACACTTCTGTTGCCACATCCAGCAGAAAAGCTTCCTCCTGCAAACCCCACTGAGACTGCACCTTCTTGGATGTGGAGACCAGATAAGCCAAAGTCAAATAGCACCACTTCTCTATCCCAACATAACTGAACTCAGAAAGCACAGGCAAACATATACTTGGTCTCCAGCTGCTCTCGAGGCTCAGGAAAGTTCTGCTCTCTGAAAGAACATCAAGCATTGCATCAACAGCTGGAGCAAAGCTGAAGTGCAAGCATGTCTGATGCATGAGAGCGGGGGGCGGGCGGCTAAGATTGCTTTTTAGCCTCCAAAGGAATCTCAAAAGATTTTCTTCCTCTTCCTAAAAGGTCCACTGAGTTAGGATGACATTTAGCTGTAGCAAAAGAGACCTGGGTGCTTAAACGATGCTCATGAGCAGGTGTGACCTACGGGGACTCTGGTTAGAGTATCCCTGTTCTGAGCCCTCATGCTCTGAAACTTGCACAGGTGCTTAGATTTTTGGCTAAAATACTGTGCCAAGTAGATGCATTGCCTGGACACAAGAACCAGACATTCTCCGTAGTCCCCACTAACCACCTCATCCATGGTGACTACAAACCAGCCCTTAGTATGCTGCCTCTCAGTACCTCTGCTCATTCCTTTAGCCTGAGCAAGTGGAAAATAAGGCGATAATGAATTAACTTATTTGTTTGTTTAACATTCCACACCTCACCCCCCCCATCTATCTATGTGTCTATTTGTTAAGGACTACATAGCAGAATGATTTAGGCTAATAGCTCTGAATCTATAGTGTATTGTCACTGTTTGGACCATGCCTCTACCACTAATTATCGAGGCCTCTACACCTGTCTTTATTTTAGGTCCTCATTTGTAAAGTGGGAGAACACAGTACTAATAAATTCCCAATAAGGTGATTCTTATAAATGAATGAATGAATGTATAAAGCTTGTACCCCAACACCTGGTAAAACTCCATATATCTTAGCTTGCCATGAAGCTTCTTTCCCTATTATTTTATATTGATTAACTATGTAAAGATGCTCCTCAACTTACAGTGGGGTCATGATCCAAAAACCGATCATAAATTGAGAACATTATCATAAGTCAAAACAATATTCACCTTACCTACCACCTACCATACATCCTACCTTCACAGTATAGCTCACTGGTCACATGGCAGTATAGAGCTGATGCTGCTGCCATCCAGAAGCTCAAGAGAGGAACAGTTTATGGTCCAGGGTGATAATGGGGGATCTGATTTTTTAAGTTGTTTGTATATTCTAGATAGTAGCCCTTTAACTGAGCACAATAGGAAAAATTTTTTCCTTCATTGTGGTTTATCTTTTTGCTCTCTTGGTGGTTTATTTTGCTGTGCAGAAGCTTTTGAATGAGATGTGTTCTCAAATGTTGATTCTTTCTGCTAGTTCCTGTGCTGCTGAGATTTTGTTCATAAAGTCTTTCCCTGCACCAGTGTTTCCAAGAGTTCTACCTAGTGTATCTTGTAGCAGGCTTAGTGTTTCTATCTTAATATTGACATGTGTAATTTACTTCTATTTCAGTTTAGTGCATGGTGAAAGATGTAGGTCTACTTTTAATTTTTGGCAAGTTAAAACCTAGTTTTTATGGCACCATTTCTTAAATAGGCTATCTTTTTTCCACTGAGGGTGTTTGGCTCTTTTGTCAAAGATGGGTTGTTGCCGGGCGTGGTGGCTCACACCTGTAATCCCAGCACTCGGGAGGCAGAGACAGGAGGATTGCTGAGTTCGAGGCTTGCCTGGGCTACACAGTGAGCTCAGGGCCAGCCAGCCTGAATTACAAAGCGAGACCCAGTCTAAAAAGAAAGAAAGAAAGAAAGAAAGAAAGAAAGAAAGAAAGAAAGAAAGAAAGAAAGAAAGAAAGAAAGAAAGAAAGAAAGAAAGAAAGAAAGAAAGAAAAAGAAAAGAGGGGTTGTTTCTGCATCTAGTCTGGCCCTCAGGTCTGTTTATTTGCCCATACCATGCTATTTTTTTTTTAAATCACAGATGCTTTGTAGTATAGGTTCAAGAAGGGATTGCTATGTCTCTGTTGCCTGGAATTAATTGTGCAATTCTGTTTTATTTTTTTCCTGGTTCCAAATGAATTTTTGGATTATTTTCTCTAGTTCTATGAAATATACTGTTGGGATTCCAATGGGATTGCATTGAATCTATATAGCAGTTTTTAGAAGTATGGCCATTTTCACTATATTGATTCTTCTTACCCAGGGTCAAGGGATATCTTTCCATTTTCTGACATGCTCTTTGATCTATTTTTTCAGAGTGCTAATATTTTCAAAGTAGAGTTCTTTTTCTTCCTTCATTAGATTGATACCTATGTATTTCATTTTGGGAGGTGCTATTGTGAAAGAAATTGTTTCCTGAACTTCTCTCAGTGAATTAGTTACTAGTTATTTGTATACAAGAAGGCTGTGTTTATCTTGCATGCAGCTATTCTACTGAATCTAGCAATTAAGACTGGCACTCTTTTGGCAAAGTATTTAGGTATTTATATAGAATCTCATGTCATCAGTAAATAATGACTTCTTTTCCTACCTTTATGCCTTTTATTTTTTTCTCTTGTCTAATTGCTATGGCTATTGTTTCCAGAACTATACTAAACAGAAGTGGTGATAGTAGACATCCTTGTCTTGTTCCTGACTTTAGCATGAAAGATTTCAATTTTTGACCAGTTAGTATGATGTTGTCTGTTGATTTGTTATAGATGACTTTTAACAGGTTCAGGGAGAGATCATCCATTCCAATTTTCTGTAGGGTTTTAATCATGAATCAGTGTTGGATTTTGTCAAACATTTTTTTCTGCATCTATTTAGATGAGCACAGGGGTTTTTTTTCTACCTTTATTCTGTTTTTACATTTGCTGACTTACATATGCTGAACCATCTTGCATCCTGGGATAAATACAACTTAGGGTGTATGATCTTCTGTATTCTTTTTGCTGGTATCTTATTGAGATCTTTTACATCTCTATTCATTCAGAAGACTGGCCTATAGTTTTCTTTCTTTTATGGTCGAGTCTTTCTCTGCTTAGAATCAAGGAATCCATGTTTGCTTCCAAGAATGAATTTGAGAGTATTGCTTTCCTTTCAATTTCATTAGAGAGTTTGAGAAGTAGTGGCATTAGCCCTTCCCCAAATTTCTTGTGGAATTCAGCAACGAAGCCATCAGAACAAGGACTTTTCTTTGTTGGTCAATTTGTAATTACATTTTAAATTTCACTGTTTATATTGTAATGTTTAGAATTTTTATATCTTCCTTGATCAATTTTGGCCATTAATATATGTCTAGAAATTTGTCTATTTCTTCTGTGTTTTCCATCTTACTGGAGTAACAGTTTCTCAAAGTAGGTAGATTATCTTCTGAATTTCTGCTGGATCTGTTGTGATTTGACCTTTTCATTCTTAATTTCATGAGTTTGAGCCTCTTCTTTCATTTTTTTGATAAGGATGGCTAAGGGTTTGTCAATTTTTATTTATTCTTTCAAAGAACCAAGACTTTGTTCATTGATTTTTTTCTACCATTCTCTTTCTACCATTGTATTAATTTCTACTCTGATTCTTATAACTTCTTCCCTTGTGTGAGCTTTGGGTTTGTCTTCCTGCTTTTTCTAGGAGGTTGAGGTTCAGCATTAGGTTGTATATTTGAGCTCTCTCTGTTTTCCTAGCATGAGCATTCACTGCTATGAATTCCCTCATAGAACTGCTTTCACTGTACCTGATTAATTCCTAAACGTTGTACTGATATTATCATTTAATTGTAGAAACTGTCTAATTTCTTTAATTTCTTCTGTAAATCACTGGTTGTTCAAGAGTGTTATTTTGTTCCTATATATTTGTAAAGTTCTTATGGCTTCTTCTGCTACAGATCTTTAATTTCATTGCAGTGAGATCTGACAATATAGAGGGCATAACTTCAATTCCTTTGACTTACTTAAACATGTTCTATGAGCTAACATGTGATCTGTTTTCAAGAATGATCCTTGTGCAGCTGAGGATAATGTATATTTTGACAGTCCGTTTGTTAAAAAGTTTGGCTTATTTCTAGTATTTTATTTTTTATTGTTTGCCTAGTTTATCCATCTATTTGTGATAGTGGGAGGCCCACCACTAGTATTGTATTATTTTTTGAAGTGTCCGTTAATATTTGTTTTATATAGTTTGGTGCACTAGCATGTAGTGCACACATATTTATGGTTGTCCTCCCCTCCTCTCAGATTGTTCCCTTTACAAGGATATAGTGGCCTTCTTTTTCTCTCTTAACTAGTTTTGGTCTGAAACCTACTTTGTTTGCAAATAAGATACTACTCATTCTTTTTTGTGGGTTCCTGTCATATGAACAATGTTTTCCTTCCTTTTACTTCCAGTCCACGAATTTCTTTTTTAATTGTGTTTCTTGAACACAGCATATTGTTGGATCTTACTTCTTAATCCATTCTCCTAGCTTATATCTTTTGATTGGTGAATTGAGACCATTAACATTGATGGTTATAACTTATGCACACTGACTTAACCTTGTCATGATACTTTCCTTTTTGGTTCATTTATTTTTTATTTTATTGTTTTCCCTTTCCATTTAATTTCTTGCCTTGTCTAATGGCTTCATTTGGTTGGGCCTCATTGAGTTATGACCCTCATTGTCTTTTTCTAGGAAATTATTTAGAATTTTGGGGGGTGTAGTTTTAGTATTTGTGAAGTCTCTTAGCTGTTCTTTGTTATGGAATTATTGTATTTCCCTGTCAATTTTGAAAGATAGTTTGCATAATACATCAATCTGGTTTGGAAGTTGTTTTTTCTCAGGGCTTAAAGTACTTCCTTTTCAGGCTCTCCTTGACTTGAGAGTTTGTATTAAAAAGTCTGCAGTAATTTGGATGGGCTTTCTTTTATATGTGATTTATTTTTTTTCTAACTGCTTTCAATATTTCATGCTTCTGTTGGGTTTCTGGAATCTTGACTACTGTATATCTAGGTGTGGATTTTTTTTTATCACAGCTAATTGTATTCCTGTATGCTTCACATGTGTTTATCAAATTCTTTTCTGCTTCAGGAGTTTTCTGCTATTATTTCTATGAACATTTTTTTACTGTTCACTATCTCTTTACACTGATTGTCTTATGTTATTCTTCTTTGCATCACCTAGTTGCTGCTGGATTGATTTCTCCTGTTCCCGTGCTATGTTTAAGAAATATTTACTTTCCTGGTCACTTGAGGGGAAGTTCAAGCCTGGATGGGTCAAGTGTGCTGCACATACATCTCACAGAATGCTATGAAAGCCCATAAGAAAGATGGAGATTGAGTACACTCTCTCCCATGCATAGAGACTTACATATAACTGGCAGAGTGACTCCTGCTCCCCCTGAGTCATGACTTCTTCACTGTCCAAGAGCTACTCATATTAGATAAAATATACTATCCAACCAATCAGAGCTAAGCATATTAGATCAGCCAGTCAGATGTAACCACATTGTCTATGTACACTTGTAGTCACACCCTCTCTGTTCTCTATATAAGTGTGTGTAACCCTGAATAAAAGTGGAAGCATTGTCCAAAACCTACCTCAAGTCTTCCTGGTGACTCTGTGCCTCATCCTCCTGGCCCAGGCCTCCAAACTGTGCTCTGCAGTGATCACCACAGACAGCAACACTCACTAACTACAATCCTTGTTTCTATGTCTGGTACTGTGTCTTTGCATTGGCTCATTCTGCTGTGTAAGCTTTCTATGGAGTTTTTAATATCCCAAAAATCTGAATGAAGCTGTTTAACAGGTTCTATTACTTTCATATACTGTGAGTCCAGCATGTTCCTGAGTTATTAATCATACCTTTCACCCTGCACACTGTCTCTGTTGTTATCTAATAAATTATTAGACCTTCTTTTGTTGCCAGTTCAGGGAGCCCACAGTATTGAGTTTCAGGTTGTTCCAGGTCATTGCTCCCTAAATTTCCCTTCAGTAATCTGGAATTCTGGGTCTGTATTGTGTTTGTTTCTTCTCATTTCTATTTTTTGTTTAGTGTTTTTGGTTTAATTCCTGGGTTACTGTCTGTAAAGTACATATTGTAAGTATCTTTCTTGCTAATATTTGGAGTCCTTAGGGAATAGCTACTTCTTGGGTCATGCTCCAGGTATAGGTGAGCCTTGGGGCTTGAGTCTGTCATGGCCCTTGAGCACTCTTAGTTCTGGAACACCAGAAAAGACATTTAAACAGAACAATCATGTTATGTTGGCTAAAATAATAAAATCACTACCAACAACCTTGTCACGCACAATCCAGAGAATGACAGAATGTGGCAGCCACTATTCTGACACTTTTAAACTCAGGAACTAGACACATTACTACTTATCAAAATTAATGACTAACCAGAAATATGTTTACCATGTCTTCAGTATAGTGGCATTCTCTGGAGGAGGACTTGGAAGGAATTGATGGAGATAGAGAGATGAAAGGAGAAAGAGTGATTAGAAATGGTGTCAGAGGACACAGGAAGACCAAACAAACCCGTGAAACTGGTGAAGTCTGGAGGAAAAGAGAGACAGAAGGAACAAATACAAGACAGAGCAAACTAACAGCAACAGGGTAACTAGAAACTGTCTTTGCCTCTTCTAAGAATAAGAACAATCAAGAGAAAAAGAAAAGAAAAAATAGTACCAGGGCAGGAACAAGAAATGAAACAAATGAAAAAGAAAAGAGAAGAAATATAAGAAAGGGAAAAACAGGGAGAAACACAAAACAAAGACCATCCCTTTCAAAGTGTGTCTCTGTGCCACTGGTAAACAATGTGGGTAACAGCCTGCAAATCAAGTCAGGTAATCTCAGTGAACCTGCCAAAGTCCACTGAGATTCAGTCTGGCTACAGGGCTGGAATTTAGCTCCCAGATCTCCTGCAGTCTTGAACTCTGGACAATTCCACTGCAGGTTTGAGCTGCCCTTCCCCTACAGCAAGTCCAGGTTCCAGTAGGAGGTCCTGATCCCATCAACTCACCAACTGTTGCAGTCAGTTCTCACTACCTGGTCTCTCTTCGCTCTCCCCTTGGTCTTCGATTCCCTGACTACTGAGGTTGAGATCTGGGGCAGTTCCTCAGTTGGCAGTCTTGCCCGAGTCTCCCCTCTCTGACCCTGCCCACCACAGTGCTCTCAGTCGTTGTGTGCCCTTTTGCATGTGTTTGCTGTTCCAGTGGGAGGGCGATTGCCTTTCCTGCCACCAGCCCAAGCCCCTTGTACTCCCACATCTGGTCTCAGAGTAGAGGGAGTGTCTCCAACCCTTTCATTATGTATGTGTGTAAGTATGTATGTATGTATGTATGTATGTATGTATGTACTTAGCTGTACCAGGGATCAAATTCAGGCCCTGTGCTTCCAAGGTAGCAGTGGTATCATTTGAGCTAATCCCCAGCCCTCTCCAGCCCTTTCTAGTCAAGACCCTGGGTGAGCCTGGCAGCAGAGTTTGGCTGGACCTGTTCTCTGCTTCACCACACAAATTCCTTTGATCTGTTTACCCATTGCCAGCAGTCCACTATGGCTGTTTGTCTCTTTTCTTCATTCTCTAGGGTAGCAAAGTGGCCCTGTGAGAATGGGAAGAAAACAGAACAAGAAAAAAAGAAAAATGAAAAAAAAAAACAACAGAGTAGGGGGTGACATTTCCCCAGTGGTGGGTGTGAACCATCTGTCACTCACTTTGAGTGAAGTGAGCTTCTTCTTTTCAGTTTAAATTCCTTCTGTCTGTTGACCAGTTGCCAACAGTCCCAGTCTGGTGTGACCGAGTGGTTTTGCCCTCTGTCTCCCTGGGTCACAGTGCGGCTCTGGAGGTGTGCAACACCTTTGAGATATGAGAGTTCAAGTTTGTGCCTCTGCTCAAACTGGCAACCACACCCCAGGTGCCGCTGACTTTGATGGAACCGGGATTTTTTTGTTTTTGTTTTTGTTTTTTGATTTAAATTTCCTCTAGCTACTAGCTGCCAGCAGTCCGAGTTCATCTTATCTGGGCAGCTCTTCCCTGCTCTCTCTCTCTGGCCCACTGTGAGGCTTTGGAGGAATGCAGCACCTTTGGGCTACGGATGCTCAGGTTTGTCCTTCTACCCAAGATGGCAACGGTGTGTAGGCTGCTGTTCATATTGGGTGAACCAGGTTTATACGCCTTAACTCAAATTTCCTCAATCATAGGGCTTTCTCTAGAGTGTGTGATACTGGGATTGAGGAAATGTGACTATTAAATCAGTCCAACGATGGGCACACCCAGTAGTCTGAATAAAATAAAAGGGGCATAAAGATGTCGTTAAGGTCTTTTGTTGCTTTTGCTAGCATGTGGGTACCGTGAACTGTTTCTCCTCTGTGATATCCCTCTGCCATATGCCACTCTGTCTTGGAGCCAGATGATTATAGACTGAAACGTCTACAAACTGATTTAAGAAAAAACCTTTCCCATTTAACTTTGAGTGTCAGGTATTTTTGTCTCATCTGTGAGAGAAAAGTAACTGAGACACTTTCATACTACAAAAAAATCATCATAAGTGGAAGCACCTTGAACCATACTTTATGAGTAAATCCAGGATCGTTTGTATTACGTACCAAATTTTTGTGTTCAATAAACATTACATCATTTGTTTAAAAGAACCTTTGGCTCAGCAGTACTGCTTTCTAATTTGTGATACTCAAAATGGTGATCATAGGTTGGTTTGTGTCACAAGAGGGGCCCTAGTCAGTCTTCTCTTAGAAATGACCCCAGGACTGCCCATGAGTCATTACTGACAGCCAAGGACACAGAACATGTTTCACAAGGCCTTCATAGAGTTCTCCCAGCTTTGAAAATGCTTCAAAGTCACTACCCAAACCCCCTGCCCTCCAGGATCTTTTCAAACTAGTGTTTGTTTCCTGTGAGTCCTAATGCTGGGGCTAAAGGAAGCAACGGGTTTGATTAGCTTCCAAGAACACACTTTATGACATTTCCTCTCCTTATCTGAACTTACTGTTTTAAATAGCAACTTCAACTTTCTGCCTTACTCTATAAGAAAGGAAATCATTCATCAGGAAATAGGGGTGATATCATCAGCATTTTTTTCAATTCTGACAGTTGGTGATTTCTTTTGGTGGCTAGAGTATACTGGGTATACACAGACTGCAAGAGTTGGGTCACAGGGGAAAACCGCATTTTTCTGGGGAGCCAAAGGACAGTTTTCTGCTTCCTGAGATGTTGATGGACAACTACAGACCAGGAGGGGCGAATCCTCTAGATGTGCATATATGTACTATTTTCAAAACCTGCCTACCATGATAAAGTGAGAGCCCTTAACCTAACATTAGCAGAAATATCCCATCAAAGATGTATTTCCAAAGCTGAAAGCCACCATTAAAAGCAGATCATTTTGTTTATTCTGCCACAGTAAAATTGCCCCCAGTAAGGTCAGAGAGATGGGGAGGTTACTGAGACAGTTCACTTTCTTAGAGTGGAGCCAAGTTTAAAGATATAAAGCAGGGATCAGAGAACTTTTTTCTGTAAGGAGTGAAGAATAAATATTTTTGGCTTTGTGGGTCAGGCCATATCTGTCACCACTGCTCAGCTCTGTCATTGTGGCACCAAAGCAGCTGGAGCCACTATGTAAGTGAGTGAGCATGGCTGGGTTCCAATACACTTTTATTGGACACATTATGAATACTGAAACGTGAATTTTATATAATTTCCACATGTCCTAAAGTATCACTTATCTCCCCCCCCCCAACCATTTAAAAATCTTCTTGGGCCCTACCAAAGTTGATGGTAGGGTGGATTTAACCCACAAGTGGTAGTTTATTAATGCTTGATCTAAGTGTCAAAAAGGCTGCTGTTGCTCTAGGATGAGAGGTAGCAGTAGAGCCAGAGGCAGGATGAAGGCATCAAAGGAAGACTCCTTGCTTTGGTATGGGCACAGAAGAGACACACATGTACACACACACATACACACAAACACACACTCACAGAGGGATTAAAATACCTCACAATTCTTCTTTTTTAGCCAAAAGGTCACCCAGTTGTTGGGTGTCCATAAGTATTCTCCAGTTGTCCATCCCGTTGTGTTATTCTCTAATATGTGAGGGACCAATTGACTAGGATTCATATTTCATATGGTGGAAACTCCAGTGCCCATTTATAAATCACCAGGATTCTTTGCCTCCTAATTGTTTTTGTTCTCCTTTCTGCTTTAATTCTTCCCCCCCCCATACCAATTCCCAATTAGTTCACACCTTCTATTCTTACATTTCTCTAGAATGCTGTTTACCAGGATTTTGTCCAATAAGATTTGTTGGAGATTGGACTGAAAAATCCTTTAATTATCCTAGCTCCTGGAGTTCTTTCCTGATTACTGTCTTTTTACATCATTCTTCCTCCTACCCTGAAGCCCCCTCCCCTTCAAATTACAGTGCTGATCAGGGTAGCAGGCAGGAATGCAATGCCCTAAAGCAGAGTATCAGAGTGAACATTCTGGAGGGGTGAGCCAGAATCAGTGGGAGCCGCTGGCACAGACCTTGAATTCTGTGAAGTGGAGCAGAGGCTGGATAAGCTTCCTGGCTGCTGACATGTAAGTAAGGACGTTTTGCAGAGAAGGAAGAGGAAGGACATTTGGGGAACAGACTTGAGACCCCAAGGAGGGAGTCTATCCTCATGGATTGATCTGCACTGGCTTATTCATTGAAGTCATCTTTTCTTGCCCTCAAAAAAAAAAAACCTCAGCTATAATTAGCTTTCTAATATTTGTTTCTTTGTGCCATTGAAGTATTTTGAATCAATATTCCTTATTCATTTTCTTGAAGTGCCAGAAACAATGAAATAAAAATGTTTTATTAAAATATTCAATTATAAATATTAAAATGTTAGGATGTTTCATTTAACTCAATTTGTAAATTAATGGTAAGCAATTTCTGAATAAAGTACTAAAGTTAAACATCCATAAATGTTCCTGTCATTAGCACTTGTAAAAACAACTCCTTAGATATACTCCCTAAAAGTGATGCCAAAAAGGATATCACCATGATGGACATTTGTGAGGAATTAGCATCCAGTTTCTTCTTTTTAGTAACTATAATTCCTGTTTAGGGAATCTGTGATTCAGGGGAAGCTCACTGTACTATCAGCTACGCTGGGGGGAGGCACTAAACGAGTCTAGACCTATTAATTTATCCCATCCTTTTACCCACAGTTTAGGATTGAGTGCCCCCCCAAGACCTGGCCTGATCAGAGCAAATAATATTTCTGCAAGGCATGTTGGAACAATGGTGGCTTCTCTTTTCAGAGCAGAGTAGTCTGTGGGTAAAAGATCAGTCCACTCAATTATTGCAGCACAAAGGAAGCCAGCCTGAAGATGAAAGTGAGAAAATAGCATCAGTTCTCTGAGCCACAATGATGGACTAGATCAAACTGTACCTGAAGCTTGGCTACTTCTGGAAATTTCATTTAGATGAAATACTAAATTTACCTTATTGCAGAAGCAAAATTGAATTATATTTCTGTTTTGAAGTGAGATAGTTCTCAAGACTAACCTGAACTTTTGTCTTTGATGGAGATTTGGGAGTACCTGAACTCAAAATTTAGAAACTCAGTTGTTGATACCTGGAATACCCCAATCTTAGACTAGTAACCTCAGTAGCAATCTGGACCCATTAAAATATATTTAGCATTTGCATAAAAAGATTGTCAATACAATACACCCTTGTTCACAGCAGCTCAGTTCGTGATAGCCCAATCTTGGAAACAACCCAAATGCCCATCAACTGGAGACTGGATAAAGAAGATGTTTTTTT